>VWZI01021773.1:12142-135967 GCA_013396835.1 Psilopogon haemacephalus | reverse complement strand
CTGTCATTACAAGACCTTGTGAACAGTCCCTCCCCAGCCCTCCTGTAGGCCCCCCTCAGATACTGGTAGGCTGCTATAAGATCTCCCCGAAGCCTTCTCTTCTCCAGGCTGAAAAGCCCCAACTCTCTCAGCCTATTCCCATCGCAGAGGTGCTCCAGCCCTCTGATTATCTTTGTGGCCCTCCTCTGGACTCTCTCCAGCAGTTCGATGTCCTTCCTGTGCTGGGGGCTCCAGAACTGCACACAGTACTCCAGGTGGGGTCTGACAAGAGCAGAGTAAAGGGGGAGAATCACCTCCCTTGCCCTGCTGGTAATGCTTCTCTTAATGCAGCCCAGGACACAGTTGCTGTCTGAGCCACGTGTGCACACTGTTGGCTCATGTTGAGCTTCTCATCCACCCAGACCCCCAGGTCCTTTTCCTCAGGGCTGCTCTCCAGCCACTCGCCAACCAGCCTGTATTTGTGCTTGGGCTTACACTGACCCAGGTGCAGGACCTTACATTTGGCCTCACTGAATTTCATGAGGTTGGCCTGGGCCCACCTCTCCAGCCTGTCCAGATCCCTCTGAATGGCTTCCCTCTGCATGGCTTCCCTCTGCCCTCTAACAAGTCAACTGTGCCACACACCTTGGTGTCATCTGCAAACTTGCTGAGGGTACAGCATAACAAGTAACATGAGAAAAGTATTTTCTACAGTGACTTTAGAAGTCAGTTTGATTTCAGAATTCAGAATCTACATCAGCTGATAACTTTCTGTTTTCATGAAGAAAAAGATATTCTGGGCAACTGTTTTGTTTTCTTTTTACACAGTTTCACTACTATGTTTACTGATGTGTTCCATAATGCCATTTCTAGGTTGACCGCCAATCACAGTTTATTCAGGGCTACCGAGTAATGTATCGCCAAACGTCAGGCCTGCCTTCTCCAGCTGTCTGGCAGAATCTGGAGGTCAAAGTCCCATCTGAGCGCAGTGCTGTCCTCGTCAGCTTGAAAAAAGGAGTCACTTACGAAATTAAGGTTCGCCCCTATTTCAATGAATTCCAGGGAATGGACAGTGAATCAAAGTCTGCTCGTACCACAGAGGAAGGTTAGTAAAATGGCAAGGAAAGCAAAAGGCTTCCATGCCTTGCACTGGAGAATCAATCAAGAGTGGCCATTTTGATTATTGGGTCTATGTATTTGTTTCTTCCATGCTATTTCTGTTTCTTAGATAGAGAATTTCTGTTATATATTCAGGTTTGTGTTGTAAGTATTCCTTAAGAAATGACTGACTCAGTTCTGTATTCTTCTGGATGATATGTCTTTCTAATGTACAGGTGGCTTTGGGTCTTCCAGAAAGCGTGCACTGCAGCTGTTCTTTTATAACTGGTGTTGCCACAATAAATGACTTTGGTCTGCACTTTGAAAATGCAACTAAAAATGAAGTATTTTGCAGATAATTGTTTGATATTTTCTGAATGGTTAATTATGTTGAGATGAACAGCTTGACTGGGAAATTTGGACTAGTGAAGGACAGATATTTAAATAGCCTAATGGAAGTACCATCTCAAGGGCAGCATGCAACTTTATTGTTTCTCTTGGTACACTGTACATTAAACTGCCCTGTTTAGTTCTGTGAAGGGTTTCCTGAAGTACCTCTCAAGACTCTGCGAAACATGCAGGATACACATATAGTAAATACAGACATAATGTAAATAGTCAAATTACAGAAACTCACAGGCATGTATCTTGGTATATAGTTTTGCTAAAACACTTCAAGGCTGCCTCCAAGTGAGAAATATACAAGAAACCTATCTTTCTACCTATCTAATACAACGTTTGAGTGGAGAATCCCTCCTGTAAGAGTAGGATAATCATAACAATGAAGGTTCATCTTTCTGGCTCACAGATTTCTTTGAAAACAAGTGAAAGAAATACCTGTAAAGATTCAAAATGTCCATGTGATTTCAATGGGGTTTGAGTTCACTCTCTCTATTGAAGATGCATTAATCCTTTACAGTAGTCTGCTGAGATTTAATTTAATGCTGATTACCAAGTACTTTTTAATTCTAGACTGGACTCGCTTATTACACACTTCTTTCTTTCCTCTGTTATGATTATTGCCCAACAAGTAATAATTTTGAAGATAACTTGGTTGCAATTCATACTGTAGAGATGAGGAAATTCAGCAGTCTGAAACACGGCATTGTTCAAGTTTGATTTAGAATTTTTAGAGCTTTATGGTCCCCATTCCTTTGTTCAGACTGTAAAGCTCAAATCAGTTGGTAAAGAATATCTTTGCAATAGTATGATCAAAGCTTTATATTAAAAAAAGAAAAAGAGATTAAATTTATTTTCCAGATTTAAAATGATTGGTTTTCTCCCCTCACTAGAAGATTTTCTTCTTGTCCAATTTCAGTTGATTTTTTTTATTTATTTAGTACATCTAACTGTCTTTTGCTAAAGGTAAACTAAGAACTGCTGAAAAAGAGAGAAAAATTTGTACCTTCTGTCTATATCTATAAAATATCTGAGGAATGACATTTTCTTTTACAAATCTTAGCTCCCAGAAGGCCCTGTCAGGTAATTTCATACTATAAAGGCCACTTTATTCATGTGGAGTAACTTTCCACATAGTGAAGATTTAAAAAACTTTTCTTGCCTACAGACAGCTATAACTCATAGCCTAGGATCCACTCTATAAGTTATATAATGTTCAAGGAGTTTGTTTACAAGTACCTCTCTCAAAAAAGCATTAGCCTGTAATATGTAGTGTTATCACCAAATGTCAGCCCCTGCAAATAATTTTCTCTTGCTTGAGGGATAAACCTAAGTACTTCCTTGTGAAACAAGAAATTTGGTAGGTGCAGTTATTTAGATATTTCCTTTAATTTTTCACATTATCTTTGCAACTATGTTGGTGTTGATATATTTTTAAAATAGCAGTTTGCTCCTTATCCAGTGAAGGAAGATGGCAGTCTATTTAAATTTATTAAAGATATCCCACTTGCTGTGTCATTTGTGATTCCAGTTCAAAAATAAGCTTTTTTAGACTTGGCTTTCAAAAAATGCCAGCTATACTATTTTTAGAAAATAATGTGGAAGAGTAACATGTGCATTGGAAGTATTTTGTGACATCAAATCAAATAGCCCTAGTAAAGGCAGAGTACAAGCAGAAGGTAGTAGCTAATTTCTGCAGAATCTAATTTTACATGCAGTGTAACTTCTGAGGCCTATCTCCAGAAATCAATTTTGCTGCAGTTAGGCTTTTCCTCTAGATGAGACATTTGTCACAGTTCAGTATCCATCCATCTCCTGCCACTTTGGCCTTGCAAAGGTAACAAATGGAATCCTGTTTGGCTGCATTTGGCAGAGATGAGCAGTGATTTGGGTTCTTTCATATCTGTAAGAAGAAGCTGAGCACTGGAATAATTGACCTGTCAAGAAGCAGGCAAGGTGTTCTCTCCACAAGCCATCAGCAAGGGGAAAAAAAAAAACAAAAAACCCACAGGCTTTAAAATGTTATTTTTCGGTGTGGTCTATTTAATAGCAGCAGCAGTGTCAGGCAAGTAGCTTAATGTATATTTTGGTGCCAACATAGGGAGTGACATTATCAGAGAGAGTGATATTATCTTTGTATATACATATGGAAAGAACTATATAATTTATTTTAATTTATAATTTACACTATTTCTTTCATGCTTGCTCTAAATATAGATGATTCTTTTTTTCCAATTATATCTGTTGTTTTAAATCCCTCATGGAATAACTTTGTACAGTAGCATTTGCTCTGCATACTGTTTGTCATCACAAAAACATAACGGCAGTGGAAGTCTCCTTAACTTTTATCAGCTGCCATCTTATTAATTTCTTCTTGCTTCTAGTGCATCTCTTAAAAGGGTACTTTCAGCTGCATTCATCAGCTGTATCTTTACTTTTGCTTCTAATTTATGTTATATTCTTCCACCCCACCACACTGGTAGAATATTAATTAGAATATTAATGTAGCTTAAATGCAAAGACAAATTAATACAGTATGTTTTTCTTTAGAGTATGGTATTCATTTTGCATTTCATTAGCATTTACTCTTCTCTCTCTCTCTCTCTATTTCCAGGTACATGTATAGAAGAAATTTTATTTCTGAGTGGTTGTTTTTGTGAAAGTAAATAATTTTCATCTAGTTGTTCAGTTGTACTTATAAAACAAGTTGTAGGGTGTTAATCTTTGCCATGCTTCTGATTATTATTTTCATGTGTAATGTTGTTCCAATGAATATGACACATATACATTTATTCACACATTTCTTGTTACTGAATAATTTGGCTTTTAAAATGTTAGGTTTTTTTACTGGGTGGAAAATTGTTTCGCTAGCCATAAAATGCACAATGCAACTATTAACTTCCGTCTTGTGCTTTGTAAAGTTGCAAGGAGTAGCCCAAGGCCACCTTTCTCTGCTTCACTTGAGTCAAATTGTGCACGGTACAGTTCGATTTTCTCCCTCCTCTACACTGTTCCTCTGCATCATTCAAGGTTGCAAGGACTCTGCCAAGCATTATTTGCTTTGCAGCTGAACCAGCGTCAGAATATGTAGTTGTTAAAAAGTGCAGCCTCACAGGACACTAGCACATATAATATTTTTCTCCCAAAATATCTTCTAATGTAATCTTGTGTGATCGCTTGTCCATACCTCTGATAACCTGGTTTTAAGTTGTGCGATTCCTGCAACAGGCCATTACAACTCTTCAGCATTATCACCATAAGGATGTGAGCTCAGTTCCTTGAGCTTGTGCCAGGTCAAGTGCTGAGGACCATGTGAAGTGGGAGCATATCCAGTCTCAAATAGGCCATGGAGAACAAAGAAGGAAATCAGAGTTGACTCATGAAACTTGAATACTTCTGATATTGATGTCTGTGTTTAGTTGTGTCAGTCCTGACATACTTTAATAAAAAGCAGCCAGTGGCTCTTTGCAACCAGGAATATCTGTTCAAGATAAGATTGGAGTTCTTTTGCTACAAAACTTAGCAGTGAAGGGGTTCTCCTTAGATAGTAGTACTGTAGACCAGGGGACTGGAATGAGTTGCACACTATGTGAGATGCCCCAACCAGAGGGCTATGTAGATCTGAAACTGGGGCAGAGAAGAGTGATAAATATTTTAGGTTCTGGTATAAGGTTTCCTATAAATCTTCAAAATCATCTTCTGTATTTCACATTGAATGTTTCAAGATTGTATTAAAGGCAATGACAACTATCTGGAAGAAAAATTCCATAAATGGCTATTAAACACAAAAGTATTGCTCTGAAACAGAATGTTCTAAGCAACAAGCTTCTGTGAATTGGAAAATTGTCCTGGAGGGGTGTCACTATATACCCACTTTAGTAGTTCACGCTTTGCTAGCATATTTCTATTTGTTTTCTTGAAGACTGTATAGGTAAACTGAATTACATGGACTAGATGGATCCTATGACTAATAAAGTGCTGCTGTTACCAGTATTCTCACACACACACCCACCCCTGCCCTGGGACTATATCTTAGTATATTTAAGTATAATAAATATACCTTAATAGAATTAAATATATTAAACACTTGACTTTGGTGACTTAGCTTGCCATTGCAGTGGAGTTTTAACAGTTGCCAAGAACTATGTAGGGAGCAGGGCACAAGAATTGTTAAGTGGCAGAGGAAAGACATATGCCACATCCCTCTGCCATGTCAGCTACAGCTATGGTGGGTAAACCCTTGGGTGGAGATGCAGCAGATGCTTACAGAGGGGACTTTTCCATCATGAAGCTGCTGCACCATTTCCCAAACGTGTCCTGAGCCAACAAAAGCACCCTGCTGCTGGTGTAGCTGCAAGAAGAGCTTTGCCAACATAGCTCTGTTCACTAACAGCCATGATGATTTTTTTTTTCGCACTTCTAGCCAATGGAGCAGGGCTGGCAAGCAGTTGTGTTGTTGAGATGGCCTTGATATGCAATGAACAGCCAAACAGCTGTGAATGGTTAAACTGAACAGGATGCTGAAGGGAAAGAAATTGCCTAGGGAAGAGGACATAAATATATATCTGACCTATGCTAGCACCTTCCCTATTCACTGATATCTGATCTAAACCCTAGAACACTTAATCCCTTTTCCACCCAGGAGTTGCAAGGCTTTATGTTTAAACCTTATAAGTTAATGTTTTCCTGGAGAATAAATAGGAAACAAAAAATTTAAAAGGATCCTTTGATGTCTACTGCTCACATTATTATTAGATGACATGGGGAAAGAAGAATGAAATTAATTTTCAGGCCAGGTAAAGCAGGTTCATATTATGCATTTCCCATGCAAACTTAAGAGATGCTGAATATAAAAAAAAGTGGCACAATTTCCGTTGCTTCTCCATTGCCACAAATTCCCAATTGTCATTCAGTGCTATGCTTGTCTTTAGAAAGGTGTTTTTCAGAATTGTCAGTGCCTAACAAAATGTGTATACCTAGGCCTGCAGAGAATGTGAACTTGGTATAATGTCTTCTTGCTCCTACACTATTTCAGCAAAATTTGTGCTCTAGCAAATGGATTAATGTCTTGCTTCTGTTCGTTCCCTTTCCTTGGTATAGCTCCAAGTGCCCCTCCTCAATCTGTTACTGTCCTGACAGTTGGAAACCACAACAGTACGAGCATCAGCATCTCCTGGGATCCTCCCCCTCCAGATCACCAAAATGGAGTCATTCAGGAATATAAGGTAGAAATTATGTCTAATAGGAGGGTTGTGTATTTAAGGAAACAGAGTGTTTGAATTACAGAACAATACCACTGTTTATGAATTTACATGCTGACAGCATTTACTGCTGCCCATATAACTATATGGAGAAAGAGGACTGACTGCTTATGGATTTTTTTTTTATTTTTTTTTTGGCTAGTACTACTGCTATACTAAAACCAAAAATATATCAAGAACTATATCTGGAATAGAGCTGTAATTTCCAGCTAATTTACAATGCTTCCCCTTCTACCTTTTCACTGCTGTAGAATGAGGACATATTTTGTTAAGGGCTGCTGCATTTTCAAGATAGATAGTGAAGCCTCAGGTTTAGAGTACTACTCTTCAATCCGATGGAGAAGCTGACAAGAAAAATACCTCTTCTTTCCCCTGCAAAAATGCTAATCCTAATGCTTCAAGGTCAGAGTCAAGGACTGTGGCTCTGGAACAATCCATGGCTTGTTCCAAGTACTATCTCTGTCAAGATTCACAATGTAAAATGCTAGCTTATTGGCTCTGAGGAACAGATTGAACACCACCGCTGTATTCAGAGTTTCTTTTATGAGAGTTGCCTGCTTGTATGTTCTTCTTCTCTTTGTTTCTCTAATGGCTCAAGGTATCTGCTCCTTATGTAATGTATTAAATTTTGTTACAGTCTGTTATTCCCCAGTAAAGTCACTTTTGGGGTGATGGATTATGGAGAAGCTGATTGGACAAGGTTCAGCATGGTCACAGGCTTGTGACCAAGGAACATACTGTTTGTTAAATAACTGTGCTGGGTCTGGCTTGTATACCTAGTGTGAAACTTTTAATTTTAACAAATAAGAGCAGCTTTCTTGACAGTCCTGAGAAGCATGTAATTACTGGATGCAGTGCATTTTGCACAAAATTATGTTGTTTCTTTTCCCTTGCTATTTCTTGAGGTAGTACTGCATTAAGAAGGAAAAAAAATACTTGACTTAAATAATGGTTCCACATTCTTCCAGTTTGGTCAGAGAGATGGAGTAAATGCTTACGATATTTATGTTTAGCATAGCATTTATTTTATTCAATATCAAGTCTTATTAATCCCAGTATTTTATTGATCCTTTTTGCATGTCAATTAATAATTATCTTTTGGCTTAATTAATCTTGATACCAACTCCAAGATAAGTCAATATTAGTCATCAAGGACTTATAGGCAAATAAGGAAAGAACATTTCTAAACCACCAAATGTGTAGATATGAAACAAAGTGGGCTGATGGCTAATAAAAAGTGTGTTCCAGGTGAGTGCATAGAATTCAAGGCTGTTTATAAAACCAGCTGAAGTCACCACCTTTACGTCTCTTCCTTGTTACACTAGACAGCTGCCTGGTTTGTGAGTTAGCTACAATAAATATAATGCAGAATCTGATATGTCTTTGGGTATAAAGTAACTGCTAAGGTTAGTTTTTGGTTTTGTTTTTGTGTTTTTAATTGATTTCTGTATGTATTCCTTATGTTGCTTCCACTTCAAGCATCAGAGTACCTGTGAATTAACTTTTCTGTTAAGTGCCTTTAATTAAGGGCATCTTGTAGGTAATGACACTAAGACCAGGACAGACAAGGAGTGAAAAGAATTAATACAATAGTTTCTTGCCCTGAAACATTCTGGCCTGCAAACAGGCTCTACTTGAGCTTAAGAAAACGGTTTCTTTTGATCTTCAAATTTTACTCAGTGTTTCACAGAAAAGTATAAGGAGTGAGAAAACACTGAGCAGTATTAAAAATAAGGGTAAAGAGAGCATTACCATTTCTTAGACTCATCAGTTGGTTGCTAATAATGGGTTCTGCTCTTAGAATTATGTATTGTACATGTGATATCTTTATCCATTGATTTTCTTGAGTGATAGCGAATGCCTTCTTTAATAATACTGAAGTAGTATATGCAGATAACATTAACTGAAGAAGGATTCCTGAGAGGTTTTAGTTTTGAAACTTCTTCAGAAAAGCTTGTGCAAAAAAAAGCAAGAGAGAAATAACTCTGAAATCATAGACTGTTCTCATCGCAGAATACCAATTGAGATTATAGAGTGGTTCTTCTGTTTAATTAGACAGTAATTGAGTGAGGAATATCTAGATTCCTGAAAAATGTAAGTAAACATAAAAGGAGCAGTAAAAAGTAAATTTACAATTCTTCCATTTCCAAAATTTCACATATCAGTGTTTTTCAGTGGAAGGAAATAGAAAAGCATTTTGAAAACTATTTATTCTATAATACAGTGTTTCGACCTGTGCTTGTATTATATTGTTCTCTTGCTATTCAATGGGAAAGTAAGACTGAAAAATATTTGGTATGTTTAAGGAAATGTTTTGGTGGTAATCATGTTCCTGAACAAGATATCAGTTAATGTATAAGAGCTCTTCATCACTTTGATGGTTCTGATATATGTATCCATGATGTGTAATCACAGAATTTGCACTCCATGGAGAGCCAGAGCTCAGAGGTATTTACAAGTCTTCTTTGCAGCTGGCTTGGTCCTGTGCTAATCTGGGATAGCTTGCTAAGCCAAATCATCCCAATTCCAAATAATATTCCTGGACAGTAACACTGTTAAGAAGTCCAATATCTTAGATTGCCATGTAATACTTTGGTATGTCTTATCTATAAACAATTGTTTATGAATATGAAGAATTGTGTATTTTTTAACACATCAACTTTTGTCCCAGATCTGGTGTCTAGGTAATGAGACTCGATTCCATGTCAACAAAACAGTAGATGCAGCCATTCGGTCTGTAGTAATAGGTGGCCTATATCCAGGTATTCAGTACCGTGTGGAAGTTGCTGCAAGCACCAGTGCAGGTGTGGGAGTAAAAAGTGAGCCACAACCCATAGTAATTGGTAAGTGATTGTCTGTATCGTTGTTTTGTTTTGCCTGCTTTGGCTTTCTTAAGTCGCTTTTGGAAGCATAAAAATTCACGGAAATTTGAATAGAGCTAGTTAGCTTTTAACATCCCACTTCTTGCTGACCTTGTGTCTTCTCATTATACAGAGTTCTTGCAGCTACTGGAGGGAAATACATTCCTGAGATATATGAGGAAATGCAGATTTTCTAATGAAACTGATTTAATACATTTTTTTAATGGATTTACCACTTAGGTATGGTGACAGATTTATGGAACTAACAGCTCAAGCTCTCTTTTCCTCCTGTTTGGATGACTATCATATTGCCTTACTCATATCACTGGTGCCTAAGGCTCTATTCAGTTGTTTTCTGAAAATTTGCAGTCAAGTGTTTCTCAGGAAGCAAACAAGCTTCCTCTGTCCATGAGTAAGTGGCCTCTAGTCCAAATAGAGAGCAAAAGGTAGTGCTATCATCCTTGCCTTTGAAATGACTGTTTCTTGGTAGTGGTTTCCATGCTAAATTAATTTCCTGACCTAAGGGAAACATAAATTCTGTTTCTTCTGAAATTCTTTTCAAGTACAAAATATAAAGGCAAGAGCAATATGGAAAGGGTAAGAATAGAAGTAGCCATTATCAGCAAAACTGAATTGAGTTGTGCAGAGCAGCACCTCTTTTGTGTGCATAATATAAGAATTTATTTGCTTTTATCTGAATAAAGTAATTATTACTGAAACAAACTTTGGTTTGCTTCTGTGTCTCTTATTATCATTAAATATTTTCTTTCTAGAAAATGTTGTCAATGCAATGTTCCAACCATGGACTATTCTGTTAAGTGTAAACCTTTAGAAAATGCCATGCCCTAAGCATTGCGTTAATATTTAATGATATTCAAGTTCCTTGTGCGTCAAAACAGATACTGAGATACATCAGCTTTTAAACATATTATCATAGAGGAAAAAAAATATAAAGGTGGAGGCAAAGGTAGCACTGGTTCTAGAAAAAGGCAGGCACAGAAATTAGGAGAGGGAAAAAAAAGCTGAAAACAAGAACTTCATTTTTAAACATGCAACAGACCCATCATCCAATAGGCTAAATTTTGGAGTTCTTTGTAAATAACTGACTTTGTGAGGTTAGTCTATCATTGCATTTGCTTTGAGCAGGACTTCTTTTTCTCCTTTCACTGGGGAGTCCGTCTAACTAGGCACTAAACTCACTGGATTGGTTCCAGCAAAATCTTCACCCATATTTCATTTCAAGCATGTGAGTATCTTTGTGTCACTTAAAATATTGAGTTAAACTTGCATGCAAGTGCTTTGCTGGATAATTCCCAGAATGCTCATCACTGCATCTATGTACAGATATCCTGACTTTTCCTTATGAAAAATTGCTATAGTCAAGATTTAAATATGGAGAGATCTGTACTGTTTCAGGAAGAAAGAAAAATATGTTAGAATGTCAATAAATTGCAAAAGAAAGAAAAATGCAAATTGGTATTTAGAGACTTGATTTTGCATTATTAAACTTAGATTGATATTTATTTGTTCCTTATATGATTACAGAATATAGAATCATAGAATGGTTTAGGTTGGAAAAGACCTCAAAGATCATCCAGTTCCAAACCCACACCATAGGCAGGGACCCCTCCCACTAGATCAGGATGCTCAAGCCCTCATCCAGCCTGGCCTTGAACACATCCAGGGAGGGAGCAGCCACAACCTCCCTGGGCAACCTGTTCCAGCATCTCGCCACCCTCACTGTGAAGAACTTCCACCTAACATCCCGTTTAAATCTCCCTTTTGCCAGTTTGAACCCATTACCCCTCATCCTGTCATTACAAGACCTTGTGAATAGTTCCTCCCCAGCTTTCCTGTAGACCCCCTTCAGATACCAGAAGGTTACTATAAGGTCTCCCCGAAGCCTTCTCTTCTCCAGGCTGAAAAGCCCCAACTCTCTCAGCCTGTTCTCATTGCAGAGGTGCTCCAGCCCTCTGATTATCTTTGTGGCCCTCCTCTGGACTCTCTCCAGCAGTTCCATGTCCTTCCTATGCTGGAGGCTCCAGAACTGCACACAGTTCTCCAGGTGGGGTCTGACAAGAGCAGAGTAAAGGGGGAGAATCACCTCCCTTGCCCTGCTGGTAATGCTTCTCTTAATGCAGCCCAGGACACGGTTGGCTGTCTGGGCCACATTTGCACACTGTCAGCTCGTGTTGAACTCATCTACCCAGACCCCTAGGTCCTTTTCCTCAGGGCTGCTCTCCAGCCACTCACCACCCAGCCTTCTGGTGGCATCTTTTCACATTTAAAAGACGTTTGCATGAAAAGTAGAGGAGTGTGTTTTGTCGCACAACGTTGATATGCTAAAAAGCTTCACTTCGGAAAACAGAAATAAATTTGGAGATAACGGCAATGTCGGTTAATGGTATAGCTATTATTTCTCTTCATCAGCTGGCCTGTTCGCTCTTACATTCCATCGTTGGCATAATAATATGAGGAACAGCTGCAAACTTTCACAGTAATAGGTACAATTGAAGCTGATGTGTCTAATTAATTTTTGGTCCAACAAATTAGTTTTGTTCTTCATTACTCTCCAATGGGAGGAGGACATTATATTTCATTATGTTTTTGTCTTCAGGAACAATGGAGCATTGCAGGTCACACACTTCCCTTGTCTATGTTCTAATTAGTTGAACTGACAGCATTGTTACAGAAACACCTGTGCTATAAGAAATAGCACACTGATACCCTGGATAATGTATCTATTACTTCTGCTTAAGTATTAGATGAAAGAAATACAAAATTAATGCCATTTGTTTCCCCAAACCTCAATGATTATATTAATTTTACCAAACATCAGACAGCAACATTTGTCTGCATCCACCTATTTTTCAGCCATTGAATTCACAAAACATATTTTATTTTTACATTTAAATGAATTATTACTTTTGCAGTTGTAATTGCTAGACACTGAAGGGTAAGAACAGATAAACCTCAAGCTTCAGAAGGTAATTTGGAGATAGACTGCATCTTTCCCTCGAAGGAGCGGGAGAACATAAAGTCCACTGAAAGCTCTTCTCAGACTTTGCAATTTACTCTCACATCTTCCATTCTCAAAAGACTCATTCCTGACCTTTAAGATGAAAACAAGGTCTTCAGAATTTTTGGAGGCTTTAGCAGGAAGCAGTTTTTCTCTTGAGTACTAGTGTCTGCTCCCAAAGCCAATGTCTCTGAAGCACTTACCTGCATGCTTTTCTCCATGGCAGCATAACTGCTTCCAAAGCAACAGTAGCATTACCTGTTTCCTTGCCGTCCTGCTGCTTTTACTTCTCCTCCAAAGGGCACAGAAATTAACTGAAAGTTAATGGCAATTAGAGCAACATCAACTCCCATGCTGACTTTTACTAAAAAATCAATTGTGTGTCTGGAAAAACATGCTGTATAGTGCCTCTTTCTATTAGTTTTACTCTCAGCATTTCCTATTTCAGCACTGGGGTGCACTAGTTGGATTGGTTCCATTGGCAGGAAAAAAAGAAGTCAGAAATCTGATAGAGGAGCTACAACTACCTCGCTTTTTTTCCGTGTCACAGGTCCTCTCCGGGTTTTATTCTTGCTCACAGCATCAGAACTAGATGCCACTGAACCTTTAGAGGTAGCAAGAAAAAATATTGTTACTGGAAAGGACAGTTGCAGCTACCAGGGCCTTAGTAAAGCTTTACTAGCATGGCCAATATGGACTGGTACATGATAGCAGTACTGGTGTACTGTCTTTTCATACATTAGCAATTACAGTCTGTCAGCATCCTTCTGTGGGACCTACTTTGTTTGCTAGAAGCTTGTTTTGTTTCTTGCACAGAACTACTGAAAGCAAGCCAAGCTCTAACACAGTTTCAACATTCTGTTTGCAAAAGCAAACAGTTACTGTTACTAAATATTGATGTGGTGCTGAAAGCGAGAAAGCTTAATAAAATCACTGGGAACATTATCAGTGTGATAGCAGTGTAATGCAAAGTGTCTTACTTCTTTATAACCCAGCTTGGGGCCTGAAGCTGTGTCTCAGCTGGGACAGTGCTGGGGCAGAATCCCTGGGAGGGCAAGGAAGGCATACTCAGCCCAGCTGACCATTGGAGAAGGGTCCTCACTCACAACTTTGTCTCATCAGACTAACTACTCTTGCAGCTTTTCCACATGCAAACAAGCATCTGATAATATTGCATAAACATTTTAAGGACTGAGCTATATAGAATCATAGAATGGTTTAGATTGGAAGAGACCTCAAAGATCATCCAGTTCCAACTCCTTCGCCATAGGCAGGGACACCTCCCACTAGATCAGGTCACTCAAGGCCTCATCCAACCTGGCCTTGAACAGCTCCAGGGAGGGAGCAGTCACAGTCTCCCTGGGCAACCTGTTCCAGTGTCTCACCACCCTCACTGTGAAGAACTTCCTCCTAACATCCCATTTAAATCTCCTCTCTTCCAATTTAAACCCATTACTCATCCTGTCATAACAAGAACTTGTCAGTAGTCCCTCCTCAGCCATCCTTTGTATAAATGCTTTTACCAAAAATTAAGGATATTTCTTTCAACATGTGAGAAATTTTCCCATGTGTATGTTTTCCCATGTGGGAAATTTTTATCAAATGTGCATGTATGTACATATCATCAATATCGGGTTTGGTTTGAGGTTTATTTGTTGTTTGTGGATTTTCTTTGTTGGTCTTGTTTTGGTTTGTTGTTGTTTTTTTTTTTTTTTCCCCAGACAAAGATGTTCCACACTTTCTAATTTTAAAACTAACTATTTTATACAAGGGAAGATTTGAAGTAGAAATGGTCCTAGACTGGCATGCTTTAGCATTTTGTGAATTTCCATTCACAATTTTTGTAAGCATTTGTCTTCAAGCCAGGTATCACGATTTTTCCCTTTAGAAAAGTTTTCATTTTAGAGTCATAGAGGAATAAAAAACCAAACAAACCATCAGGCACATCTACAAATTTGCAGTTTTCTAATGTGATATACAGAATTTAAGGTCCTGTATAGTAATTTTTGCTGCACATCACCTTAATTTGTGTGTCACATCATACAAATTGTTTCTCACAGGATGATGATAAGAATTTTTCATGCATAATCTGGGTGAAAAACAATTAGCATCTGTTGCTGTGATTGTTTCAAGGTTGCAGTTAACTATGCGATTTTTTGCTTTGTGTCAAAACTGGTGTGCTTAGGACTTGTATAGATTATTTTTCCCATAAAATAATTGCTAGGAAATGCATATTTGCCCCAGTTGAAAATACATTTATTTTATTTTTTCTTTCGAATTTGTAAAGCCTTGGACACAGCAAAAGCAAAACAGTTAACTAAGCATTTTCAGCATGTTGACAATGAAAGAAGAAACTGCCTTTTGGTGTTGTAGAGTATTTTATAATTGGATAAAGCTATTTTTTTGGTTGCTTTACTTGTTGTGGGTTTTAAAAATTTATTTCCTGTGATCTGTTTTGTCTTCAGTGCATTCTGTCTATAATTAGGTAAAAACAAACCAACAATCATATATATAGAAGGAAAAAAAAAAAAAGAAGGTTCTGGACTGTCATCCATTACATTACTTGGGAGAGTGCTGTAGAGCTATCTTTTCAATGTTTGCAAAATTGCAGTGGATTGTGGGGTTTACTTTCTACATACACTGGTTTTCAGGTGTGCACTGTTGTTCTTTAGAGCTCTCCTGCTGTTCATAATTCTTTTAAGGTACATTACTAGTGTTTTTTTTTAATTTTCAATTGCAGTACTCAGTTCCTGTTTGTATCACAGAATCCAAATTAACAGCATTCTGCTGAATTTCTTTTGTGCAGGAGGTCGTAATGAAGTTGTCATCACTGAAAATAATAACAGCATAACTGAGCAAATCACTGATGTTGTTAAACAGCCTGCCTTTATAGCTGGCATTGGTGGAGCATGTTGGGTAATTCTGATGGGTTTCAGCATCTGGCTCTACTGGCGCAGAAAGAAGAGGAAGGGGCTCAGCAATTATGCTGGTAAGAACAATAACTATTTACTACCATCTGATCAGACTCTAAAATGAAGAGGATGGATGCTGTTAAGCCTGCTTCACAAACATGTTGAACTTACAGCAAAGGTGTCCTGGGTGAATAATTTTGTATGTTTAAGTGTATGCTGTGAAAATGCTGGTGTATGAGAAGCTTTAAATGCATTGCTCAGTACCACATTTCATCATTATCATAACCCATTCTTTATTTTTACATCTTCAATACATCTAATATAAAAAGAAGTACAAAGAGGATTAACTTAACCTCTTACTCCTTACACAGAAGGCACTCTGTTAGTGGTTCTGCTCCATTTATATACTCATATATGTATTAACTAAATAATTACAAAGAGTATTTGGTCTTCTCTGTTTCCATGCCCATGCATTTCTATGTCTTTGAAGACATGGAAATGTGCATGGGAAATGAATGGAATACTAAATCAGTGACTATAGCTGGAGAAGAAGAAAGTGATTTATTAGACAGAAAAGCGTGGTCAAAATTTACCTGTAACAGAAGCCACAAAATGGTTTGTCTTGGACATAGAACACCTTGGAATGCCCTCAGTGTGATCCCTCTTGCAGTGTTTCTCTGCTTAGAGATTTGGGCTTGAAAACTACATATTGAAAAATAATACATTTGCCAAATGGAAATATTTTTTCCTCCCCCATTCTGTTTTGTATATTATTCTGTGCTTCAGGATTCTTACAGGTTATTAGGAAATCAGGTGAATTGCCATAAAATGGGCCACTGTGAAGCCTAATTTAAGACAAAAAAACCCTCCTCTTTAAATATCAGGATAGGTTCTCTTGTAGTGTTTATTAACCTTTAAAAAGAACATTGCTTTTTTAAGCATGATTTGCACAGTTGGGGTTACATTTTATTTAATACTGATATTATATCACACTAAACTTACTCTAGTACTCTTTCATTTACAAGTTGTCACATGTGAACCTAAGGACACAGATTCCCCACATGGCTGAGAAATTCTAACAACTTGCCAAAAACCAATGTACATTCTGTGCTCACAGCCTAACAGTCATATGCCTCCTTACCTTGGCATTAGCCATCATCAGACTCCTCAGTGTCCTGACTGGGCTCACTAAATCAGATGGAAACTGTTCTGTGTTGGTTTTCAATCCTTCGTGCTGGATTACTTTTCCACTGGCTTAGTGAAATAAAGCTGCTCAAGAAGTCAGATGAGCAGAGGAAGGAGACACCATGTGAGTGAGTCTTGGATTGATTTAGTTTCTGTCATGATTTCTTGGAACCTCACCTTGCATCACCATGTCACCTGTATCATTTATAGGTTATTCTTTTTGCAGAGATTTTCTTTTTGTTCCTTCAGTATCAATAACTTCTACTCTCTGAGAGGTGGGGTGCTGTTAATTGTGGTTTTTTATGAAATAGCAGTCTAGATCCCAAGATTTTTTCATATTAGAAACATCTGTACTGTTTCTTAGGAAACAGTCCTATACATCAGCTTTAGACACAAGCTAGTGCTGCTCCTTTTGAAAAAAAAAGGCATAATTCTTAGCCATATATGTGAATTGACATTTTGGGGGAGTGGCTTGAGAGCAAAGTCTTTTGTACCTTAAAATGCATAGCTGTGTGTAATAATAGGCATTATAAACAGTGTGTCTCCTTCAGTTCATTCCTTCTCATGATGTTTGCTGCATTGATGTGAACATTGCATTTTGGCACATAATTTCCTTCACCAGAAATATGAAATAGTGTATGCTTTCAACAAGGAAGGTTCATAATAAGACCGTGCTTTGAAATTCATTCTAGCATTTATACTTTTTAGAACAGCATGTCCACATGGAAAGTCTGCAAATGTAATTGTCAAAATTCACTGCTCATGTTTCCAAACATCATTTCTCATTGGCTGTTGGCTGGTTAGTGCTTGAAACTCAACTGTTATGTCCTGCTTATGATATTCAACCATAGCTGACTAGATTCCAGAGGAAACCCATGCCCTGCAACTAGTGCTTACTATCAGGGTGTGTAACTCACAATGTGTTTGCTTTCTTGTTTTACAGTTCAGTCCTTCACCTTCACCCCTGCAGGTACTGTCCATTAGTCTGTCTCTTACCTCACCAACACATCATTGCAAGCGTTAGCTAAGTGTTTATGAACATGTGAGATATGCAGAATCCAAACAGAATACAAGGAGGAATACTTATGCTGCCTATCTGTAATAAAAACATACCATTCTTTCTAGTGATTCCAGGGGAATGTAAAATCTCCCACAATTGGAAAAATGGGACTTTTTCCCACTTTATCTCTTAGTTACGTGTGCATTGGCCTTACCGTGAGATGTTCAAACCTTCAAGCAATCTAGTGGTTAACCTGTGCATACATTATCTTTACAGTGCTTTTGAAACTGAAGCACTTCTTTTCCCTCTTCCCTCTGCCTACTCAATTCAGAGCTGATGTCCTAGTTTTCATATGTTTAATAAACTTATCATTCAGTGGACCCTTAGTGTAAGTGTGGTTAAATATATCTGAAGAATAAACAAGATGTGGCTAAAACAGCAGGTTGCAAGCCACAGTTAACTTATGGATAGGTAGGACAAACACAGTATATAATTAACAGCAATAATTAATACAAATAATTCACCTCTGCTCATACCTAAGCTCAAGATTTGAACTCAAAAATAATTATACCTCAGTGTTAAAAGCTGATAAACCTCAACATTTTCAAGCTTAATCTGTAAAGTTTTTTGCATATCACTTGGCCCTTCAGCTGCACATACCAAAGCTGCTTTCCCTTCTGTCTCCTCTGCCATCCAAGTGACATAGGCCAGTCTTCCTACTGTACTGGTAAACTGATCCTCATGCTCGCCTAACCAATTGCTCACTCTTGCTTATCATCAGCCACAGCTTGAATGTTTAGCTTAGCAGGAAAGAGCAGATGACTATTGAGTCAGACGAGCAAAGGTGGTGGTGTTTGCCCCAGCAGCCTGTGACATTGGGAGGGAGAAATATCTTTGTGAAGAAGCTTAGGGGGCTCAGGAATTACTCCTCTGTCTTCTGGGCAGGTTTGTTTGGTTAGTGCTGGTTGTGACACAGCACATCCCACTCTAAATGCTTTACTTCCTTTACTTTGTGATACATCATAGGATTTTTTTTTCCATAAAGGAAATAAGTGCAACTTTACATTTGGTTCCAATGATTACACTACAGTCAACGGTCTCTAAGTGTGGAGATTTTTTCCCCATTGTTTACATAGTATACACTGGCAGGTCACAGGGTTGTGTGTGCATGATCCAGTGCAACTAGGATATGTCAGGTGCACTGCTAAAAATTTGCTTTTTAAAAAATAATTTTGATAACGCATGCACTTTATAAAACTATAAACATAGTTCTGTTTCATGGCTGATAATGATTTATGGAGGCACTGAGAACCTGTGTCATCCAGTAGTCAAATCTGAAAGAAATATCATTATTAAAGAAAAAAATAAACAAATACTGTTTTTATAAAAGAACATAGTCTTCTTTTTTTTTTTTTTTTTTAAAGCTTTATACCTAGCCTTCCCTAAGAAACATTGCTGTCTCTCCACTTTTTGAATTTGCCATTTATAAAAACATTTAGACAAAAATACCTATACTTGTGGAGGTTTGATGACACAACTGCATATTTTTTCTCTTCGAAGTTATGATGCATCAACAGTTTGTTTTCAGAACTAAACACTTAGGCAGTGGTATGTAGCTTTCAGAATCTCATCAGAGACAGCTGTCAATAAAGTTTTGCTAAAGATTAATTCATCCCAATATACTGAGATTTTACTAGGTGTACACTTTCTATTAAACATTTGCTTTAAATTCCTCCTTCAGAAAGTTAAAGAATGTGTTTATATTAGTATGTAATGAATTGAATCTATTAGTGGAGCTTTCCTATACTTGCTCTATTTCAGACACAAACCAACATACTATTTTTTTTTTCAGTTATTCTGATATAAAATATTTTTGTTTCTCTTCAGTTATATTTGTATACATGTAGATCTTAAAACAGTGAACATAATTGTTTAAAAGTCTATATTGTGTGGTTATATACTTGTTAAAAATACTCTTTTTGGTCACTTTCAGATTATGGGTCATGCACTGGGATTATTTGTTATTTGTATTCTCTTATTAGGGTCTTAAAATATATGATTTTGATATGCAACTATGCTACTGTAATATTCTGTGTAGGAGAAGAGCAAACAGTAAATGTCATGCAATTGTTAAAGATTAAGTGATCTAGTTAAACTCCTTAAGCTTTCTGTCTTCATGAACATTTTCATAAGTACTGATCAATTGCTCAGATGATCACAAATAAAGTGACATTGAAAATTGTAGCTATTTTTGCTTATTTTCAGTAGAAATGACTCTAGTAGTTACTGAGCCACAATTCTGTACATTCTCCACTTCCTTTCCCTGATCATGGCTCACCAGGCATTGATTAGCAGCAATATCAGTATTACAAAACATATGATCCTCAACTATGTTTGTTAGATTACTACTGTAAGTAGTAGTGTCATCCTTTTCAGCCGTACAGGAAGTATGCATTTTCAAGACCATGACTTATTATCAGCAAAATTAAACCTGGCACACAGGTAGTAAATAGAAGTGTTGTCCCTTTTGAGTCATCTCTTCTGTGATATAAGGGTTAGATTGGTCTTACTTTTGTGACCTTGTATAAAGGTAAAATACTGCTGCACCGGGTTTTTTTGTATTTTTGTGGTTACCCTTTACTCAGATTGCCTGCGTATAAGCATGCACTGTGGTTGCCTACATAATGCAAGAAAACACAAAAGCAACACCTGACCACTTCTCCTATAATAGATTTTTTTTTCACTCCTGTATTACAGTGACAGAAGATAATTAATTTATTTTACACTGTATGTTGCAATTCTCTTTTCACATGTTGGTATAAGTACTTATACAAGAAAGGCATGGAATCCTTTTGTAGAAATATGAGATATTTAATTTATATGCTTATCTTTCCTGTGCCCTCAAACTCATTGTTGTGCTAGTACCCACGCACTTGAAACTCAGATGTTTTCAAGTGTCTAGGCCATCAGTCATGCAAAAACGTAAATATGTGCTTTCACTTACAAGTAGGAAAGCTTACTTAGTGACTAGTGTTCCCTGGGATTAAATATTTAGGGCTGGATGATAGGTTGGCCTGGATGATCTTGGTTTATTCTATTCTTCTATTCTATAATTTTGTGAAACTGAGTAAACAAAAAAAAACAAATAAAAAAATAGAGAATTATAGAAAGTTACACATTTTATGTGCAACTCCTGAAACATTGAAAGGTAGACAGAAGATTTGATGGAATTTTTATATGCTGATTATCTATTTTGAGTTAATGCTTATTAAAAGAGGATTAATCTACATTCATATTTGAGGAACAGCTTATCAGAAAAAGGAATGAGAGTTGGCTGGCAACATTAAAGTTTTCATTTGTGGTAGGAAAATGTGGCCTACTGGAGATAGGCATACAGAAAGCTTTCTAAAGCTTTCTTTCCTCAGAATGTCAACTTAGTATACTTTTGTATTTTTCCAATTCTAGCAGGCATGAAGATTAAGTTTAACCTTGTCAGATAGTATTAGTCAATGCTTTGGGTACCTCCTTGTATATTTAATAGAAAGCTTGTGCAAAGCTCCTTAACGTATGCTGTTCTTCATACAAATATATACATAATAATTTCCTTAAATATTTATGCATATAAAATGCACTTTGGATTATATTTCTGCATTTTTTACAGTTCTTGAAATATAATCTGGTGGGAATTCCTTCAAAGTCTCTCTATGCAGAGGTTATTTTTTCATCTTCTTTTGAAAACCAATCTCATCCCTGCAGGTCTTCAGCCTTTCTAAGAACATTTATCAGATGCAAAGACTGCTGAAAGAGCTTTTTGCTTCCTCAGTGATAAAAAGCAAGGGATATTGGTGGGTCAGCGATAGAAGCATCCTTCCCTTCCTCCTCTTACATTGCCCCTTGAAATTGCTCTGCTTCTTTTTCAGTGGAAATAGGATGAATAAAGCCAGCTGTCTGTATGTTTTATTTTAACAGTGACATCTACAAGCCTGCATTGCATTAAGTATGCTCCTATTCAGTCATTTAGACTTGCTTTTTAATTGCAGAAATCAAAAAATGCTGACAAAGTGTACAGCAGAAAAGATAAACATAGTGCTTGTGTTGGCAGCCTGACCATATCTTCTGTTGTTAGCTGTCTTTCTTTTCATCGTATTGATGCTAAAAGAAAGGCACCTTCTCTATTCAGCCTCAGGTAGTCCATTTATGGATGGCATTGTTTTTTTGTTTTTTGGTTGGTTGGCTCTCTGGTTTTGCTTTGTTTTGTTTTTCTGTAACATCTTGATAATGTGTTCATGTTTCAAGAAGAATTTTGATTAGCTTACTTTGTACTACAAAGCCTTTTCCACCAAGAATAACACCTAAAATACTTTCTTGTTAATTTTGTCATTAAAATTATAAACATCTGTGCATTGATACACAGGGAGGAAGGTAAACAAAAGAACCTGTAGCCCTTCCTAGTCCCATACACATCACATAACCCAGGCACAGTCTTACCTAGGTAAAACAATGTCACTGCAAGATGAGTTCTTTTCTTAATAAACTAATCTGAATCTTTCTTCTAAAAGGTGTTTCTACTGTGAGAGCATAAGACTATTTAATGTGGGAAAAAAACAAGAAACAGTTACTACAACCAGGACACACAGAAGGCAAAAGAGTAAACACTGTGATGTTTCTTTGCTGTTTCTTCTCAACAAGCTCACGTGCTACATCAAATCTACAGCAGTTATGGCTCTAGCAAAGAGGTTTCAATGTCACATCTTCATGGTTCTCACAGTGTGCCTTAGTGTTTTTTTTTTCCATATCTCACTCCACAGAAAGTATGTCTGGCAAACACTGCTGCAGTCTCCTACTAGATCCCCCATTTTAGCTTTGCTTTGTAAAGGTGTGAGGAAATATAAATATTTTTAAGACTATTCTTTTTTTTTTTTAACCATATGACGTGCATAGATAAAGTCTTATGCACCTGTGCATGCTATACAAGTGGTGACAATATTACTTTAAAATTATTTCTGGTAGATGATAGTCTAAACAGTAGCATGAATCCAAATAAATTTTCAGAAAATGTGTATGAAATTCCCTTTAATCTGTGAACTTCTTTTATAAGTATCATTACTGTTGTGCCTTTGTTTCTCCTTTTCTTTATTTCTTGTCACTTTGACAAATTCGGGCAGTTGGAGAAATGGAATATTTAATTTAAAGGGAGCAGGAGAAATTAAACGGCATCCAATGTACTTTTGACCCACATAGTAAGGGAATCTTTGCTTATTCACACATGATATCTGGAGCACTTCAGATTGTTCATTCTGCATCAAGTGATACAGTCATGTGACAGAGTGACAGAATCATGACATTTGAAGCAACATGAATAAAAGTAGCATCAGCTCTAAAATTAATTGACTGCAATGTTTTACCATGTCTTCTTTTTCAAAGCAGACTTCTACATAATACTTCCCATACTTGCATTTTTATTTTATTTTCATTGAGCAGCTTGATTACATCCTTTCAAAATTCAACTGTTTACCATTCTATGTGACATATGACTGCAGTGGTTTTCTAATATTGATATTAGTCTATTCTACAGTGAAGGGTAATTAATCACCCCACTCAAGCAGTCTTCTAGTAGCACTTCCAGAGGGATCGCTTTTGTCCCCTTGGCTGAATGTAGACTGTAAAATTATCCTAGCAGTTAAGGTAACAGAAGTATTTTCCCAGTGGATTTATGTCATTGGCAATTTTTTAAATGGTCACAACACTTCTATTTGGTGTAGTAATTTTGTCTGACTAGAATGGTGTATAATAGAAAGGCTAATCTTGCATTAGTGTAGTCTGGACTGATATTTGGGAAATCTTACAAGTACTCTGGGAGCTATAATTTAATAATGGGAGTATCTGTCTTACAAAGGTAAATAGTATTTCCAAACCAAGGTCTATTTTATATTAAACTGGCCATGGAATCTTCCATTTCTCTCTGAAATTCAAGCCTTCATCTTATCAGGATGCAGGTGTCCAGTACAGTGGTGTAATTCAGTAGTCTGTCTTATCTATGCCTGACAATAAATAATGGGATATTGGCACTGAGAAACAGAGTAGTCTGTTGGCCTTGATTCAAAATATTTGCCAGTGCTTCCAAAAGGAGCATCAAATGTTGTCAATTAGCATGTCACTAGTAACGTGGGTTTACCTATATTGCCCTGAAATGTAATCCTGTTAACAAAAAAGATAAGGGACACACTGTTTTTTTTTGTCAAACACCTATGAATGGAACCATGAAAACAATTCTTTCCCTGTAAATAAATCCTCGGTATCCCCCATGACAAGACTGGAAACACCTTTTCTTCCTAGTGATACTAGCTTGTATGCATTTATGTGTGGATGCTGTTTCTTACACTGTACTTCTCATGGAAATAGTGCATCTGCATGCTTTTTTTTCCCACCCCTTCAGCTCTAATAGAGCTGCCACTTCTGTTTTTGTCCTGGGAAATGGCATCTTTCTGTGGTGACATTATATTTCTGAATTATGACATGATGTTATTAACTCACTGGTGCAATGTCACTATGTACTGAAGCAAAAGCATGCCAAGAAAACAATTTCATCACATGGATCCATCTTGCAACACAAAGTCATATGAAGGAGCCTGTAGTAAATTCAGGCTTTTTGCCCAAGTGGCTCGTTTGCCTTGCAGGCTACAGAACAAATTAATGTTAATCATTAACATGCAGTGATATCCTAAACCAGTTGTAATCCTGATGTGTTTAATCTTTTTCTTGTAATTTCTGTACTTTATTACGTGATAGTGCCATAAGGCCTCCGATATGGACACTGAGCAGCTTGAATTGTTACTTTTAATTATTACTAATTGATTTTTCCCTGTCTTATATGTGTGTGCGTGTGTGTGTGTATGTTTGTTTTGTTTTCCCCAACCAAAACACAGTCACTTTCCAAAGAGGAGATGGAGGACTAATGAGCAATGGAAGGTATGTTTCTTTGTATAAAGGTCTTACTGTTGCTATTTGTTTTTAAAATTAGAGATCTGAAAAATGGTATAGATGATGCACTTGGGTAATGAACCAATCACTGGGGAGACCGACAACGCTAGGAGGAGTTAAGTAGCTTACCACAAAGTTTAATGACCTATCTGTTTGTGCACTTTGGAAGAATCAAGCCCAGATGTTTCATATCTCCCAGATGCCCTGGAAGAAATGAGTAGTAAATATCACAAGGAATGTGTTCATTTGTTACCAGGATGTTTATTGCATTAATTAGACATTAGCAAATGAAGTTGCTGTTGTTTAAGACTCCTTATTGGCTCCCCCTAAATTGCTGTGAGTGAACAATTACACTTAATCGATCATGAAATAAATGATTCATGGATGATGAATAGGCTGGAGATTGATAGGACTGGATTCCACAACTTTGGCTACTCAATTGAAATTGATAAAAGCTGATAACAGGCCCATATATCCTCATCTATTTTCCCTTTGCCAATATGGAGATTGTAATTAGGCCCTGGTAATAACTTCCAATCTCTCATTTAATCAATATTTTAGCAAAAAGAGATTAGGCCTAATGAGAGCTGGTAGATGTGGCAAGAAAGTGGCTGGATCTTCTTATTGCCGTTTCCATAGAAACCGATGTTTCTCTTAGGGATTGTACCAGGCAGGAGTCTATAACATGCAATGATCAGAGATGCTGTTCCAACTTCATGAGTGCATTAATAACCTAGAAGAGCTGCAGAACTGTGGAGAGTTTCTATTTTCATCTGGGGGAAGGAGCTATCTACAGGAAATGATTTGTTTTCACTGTTAAATAGAAATGCAAACAATCCACCTGCCTTGCTAAATTTTTGACTGTTTATCCTGGAGTGAGGGAGATGCAGTACCTTATGGCCAAGGTGTACCTTCTATTTCAACATACTCACTGCTTAATACTACTCTCATAACTGGGAATTACGGGGATATAAAATCCATGCAGGTGTGGCTGATAAAGATAGCTGTGGACTTTCCGTTAATCCTTCTCAAACCTGTTTGCCTCTAAACCATCCAGGAGTGCTCAAAGAGAGAGTTACCAGCCTGTAGATGACAGGCCTGCATTTGGGATGCAAGGGAAGGAAGAAATAGTAGCCCAAAGTCCTGGAAACAGCTGATATGGAGCAATCAGTTTGAGTGATGGCTCCCTTGAGGTGGTAATTTATCATGCAGCCCTGGTGTAGATCCCATGATGGTGCTGCCTAACCTCTCTTTCACACAGAAAACAGAGTTCATTTGAATTCTGGCAGAATCACGATGGATGCCTAGTCCCACTTCTACTGACAAAGTTGATTTGTATGTAACCTTAATTAACTACTCAAGGTCTTTAAATCATCAAAGGCTACACAATTTTAATTTGAAATAAATTGAAATCTCCTAAAATGTTTGCTATGTCTGGTGCTAGGAGAACAGTGTGATATGGTCCCTTCAGTCGCTAGTTATCTCACAGCTACTTTAATTTTGCAAATATATGTGTGTGTGTATATATATATGTATAATTTTTTCTTATTCTGCTTCAGTCGACCAGGTCTGTTGAATGCAAGTGACCCCAGTTATCCTTGGCTTGCAGACTCTTGGCCTGCCACAAGTCTGCCTGTAAACAACAGCACTAGTGGACCAAATGATCTTGGCAATTTTGGTCGTGGAGGTAGGTTTCATTTTTTTTAAGTCACCGTAGAGTATACAGTAAATGTCTGTTAGTCATCTATGATGAACATTGTGTAATAATTTTATCATTATAGTTCTTTCTATGGTTGACTCAAGATTGTACTTAAAATGTTTGTACTTAAAATGTTTATTTTGCTTTGTCTCTTTCTACTTCTTTAAAATGTAGATCTAGTATGTCATATACTCCACAGTGCTGAGACAGAGTCTGCATATCATCTCAAGGGAAATGTGTTTGTTTCTCAGACTCATTTCTGCTTGTGTAGACAGGAGTAATCCTCTGTGCAAGGCAACATAGTCAGGGATAGAGAATGTCTGTAAGACATCCTGGAGGACACAGGAGGGAATGTTCCTTTAGCAGGACAGAAGAAAATTGCTGCTGTCACCTTACCCATACTTTTCCCTCTGAGGGATTACTCCCAGTCTGTAAGACTTTAGAAATCAGTAAGGTGATTAGCAATCACCCTGGAAACTCAAAAGTTTAGGCAGGCACTTCTGACAATGCCTTTAAGAGTGAAATCTATATTAGGTCCTAGATGTGCATTTGAGAGCAAGACAGTGAATGCAAAGCACAGATCTGGAATTTTGTAAGGCCCCCAAATGGTACCTCATCTTCTGAGGCAGCAAGCTTCCCTCGGGAAGTACTTCAGCATGATTTTATTTATTGCAAGAGTTACCAAAAAAGTTGTATTTTGGAGAGTTTTTTACAAAGTGCCCAGTGGGAAATGTGTGTTCGTCTTTAGTCTGAAATGTAGTGTGGGTTTTATTGCTGTGATAACTTGGTGGGAAAGTCACAGTTGACTTTTAGTTGGTGATTATGGCCCTTTGTTGGGTCCTTTAATAGCTCTTTGAGTGGTCTAATCAAGGTTAAAAATGTACGGTTGTATTGAAAATTCCCAGAATACTTGGAAAACCTTGTCTTATTAGTAAGAATGAGTGAATATTCTTGGCTGGTGGGAAGCTGTGCAGCTTTCCCATCAAGTGTGTGTAGCTGTATAATTCTCCATTTTAAAACTGATGATACCACTTAATCTGTCAGAAACATGCTCTAAAAGACAGATGTATGTCTGAGTACTTGAGAGATAAGCATTTTGCTAGTTTTTACTTCTGTGAGTGCACAGGCAACACAGACAGGTTGAGCTGGACTTACTTTGCTGGACTTACTTTGTTTTATGCATCAACAATACAATTTATTTAGAAAACTTCAATCCACTGTATTTTGGTGAAACCAATTATGGAGAGGGAAAATCTTCCTGTTGTAGACAAAATGCAAGAAAGATAGGACTGTGGTTGTCTTTCATATCTCACGCTTCATTTGCACATAGGTGCTTTTATGATTGTGTACTGGCCCTAGAAAGGACATTGGATATATGCAGATAGATAATACTAATATGATTTTCAAATATAACCTGTAGTTTGCATCAGTTGTAATGGTTTTTCACCTATAATTTCTCTGCCAATATAAATTAATTCAATTGAGACATTTTAATTACTTGATTGTGACCACTTCCCCACTATTGTTGTCTGCAAAAACAGATCACTCTGATAGACACAAATTTAATCTCTGTTTCTGCAGCCTCTCTACTGAGCATTTGTTATTGCTGTATTTATTGCTAATATTATATTGTTGCCCTGAGACTAAGTCCATATTCAAATGTCCACTGTCACACATATAAATACAGCAGAAAATAGTTCTGTGGTCTAAATGTTGATCCAAGGGAAAAACAAATAAACAAACAAAAACACAATCAACCCCCCAAAAAAGCCAACAAAAAAACCCAAACAAACAACTCCCTGCCCAAACCAATATCCAAAGAAAAACCCAGTGGGAGGAGGTCATGACATCGTATCTCATTGATAGAAAAGTCCTGAGATAGTGGGCCAAGAATTGAGGTTGCACAAAACCCATGTCTGAGTCTGGAATTGGGCTTAAACCCTTGTCTAAATGTCCTAACTACAGGAGCATGCATTATCTAAAGTATGATCTACCAGTTGGAATCTCTGCCTGACATACAACTCTAAAAATAGTTTATAAATGATGCACTCTTCTAACAAGTAAATTCCAGAATTAATCCAAGTTTTCAGACTCTAAGTAAATTAAATAAAATTAGTATTCACTTGATATACTGACCTCCAAGACAGTAGGAAGAGGGTTATCTGCTGAGCTGTGTTCTCTTTGGGACATCATGCCAGTCACCATTATATTCTTCACACTTCAGTAATCTCAGCTTCCAAATCTCGTATCCCACCAGCAAAGGTCACTGCAATGTTTAGTAAGGAGAGGGACTGCCAATCTAACTGATTAAAGGTACAAATTGTAGTATGTGATTAGATTCAAAAGATGTAGAAAATTCAATGGTTAAGTAATAGTTAAGTATGCTGTACTATTTTTCAGATAAATATACTAGAGTATTTGAGCAAGTTGTTCTCCATTATCAGCACTTTGTCATTTTAAGAAACTGGTCACTTAAATCCCTTCAAAATAACAAATTTTCTTGTATCAGAGTCAGCTTGGTTTTGTTGGGGTCTTGTTGAAAAGACAAAATGCACTAGGTAATGCCAAAAAGAAAATTAGATGAGCCAATGCATAAAACTTCAAGGAAGTCAAGGTGATGCTCTTAAAAAATTACTTTGAGAGCTTTGGCATCCATTTAAGAGTTTTGCTACATATCTGCTAGGAAAGTTAAGTTTCCTCTGTGATTTGTAGATTCACTCCTTTCATCATTTCCCTGAAGCCCAGACAGTTTCATTGGTTCTGACATGTAGTGAACAATTGAAAACATTCTTCAGTGGAGAAATACTCCAAACTTCACTTTCACAGTTGAAGGTATGGGGAAAAAAAAGATGGTTTTAGGCAGTGAGACGTGAAGGACAAGTGGTAGGCCTGTCACAGATGCTGATAGCTTGGCTATGGTTGTACATCATCTTCCCTTCGTTGGCTCATGGACCTGTCTCAGCTGAAATGCAAACGTGCAAAGCGACACATTTATTTTTCATCTAAAACCTTGATACTTTCAGGCTTCCTGTGCATCAATGATTTGTTTCATTTCCCTATGTTCACCACAGATGTGCTGCCACCAGTGCCAGGGCAAGGAGATAAAACCGCTACTATGCTTTCTGATGGAGCCATTTACAGCAGCATTGACTTTACCACAAAAACTAGTTACAACAGTTCCAGCCAAATAACACAAGCTACACCATATGCCACCACCCAGATACTGCATTCCAACAGCATCCATGAGTTGGCTGTCGACTTACCTGATCCTCAGTGGAAAAGCTCAATTCAGCAAAAAAATGACCTGATGGGATTTGGTTACTCTCTCCCAGACCAAGGCAAAGGCAACAATGGTGATTACAGTTCTTTTTTTCCACAGCCCTTTGCTCTATATTGTGTCATCTATGCATGGATTAGAAAACTCTTTTTTAGTATGCTGGACACTGTTCATATTTACTGTAACTAATGCTTACATACCTTGCATGCATGCCGAACCTCACACAAGCACAAAGTAGATTGTTCTGTGCTTTTAATCGTCTTTGTCTTGTGCTAATCATCAAGCCATCTTCCTTCCATTAGGTTAGGATAGGTATACATATTAAAAAAAAAAAAAAAAAAAGGAAAACAAACTTGCTGCCCCACCACATCTGCTGTTGACTTGCTAACTGCATGTGTTGCATGTGCTTGTGCTGTCAACTAATCACACAACGCCACTATGACCTTTGCCCTTTAACCCTTAGCCTTGCTTTACATCCCTGACTACCGCGTGGCTGAGGGATTGGCTAATAGATTGCCACACAACCAGTCACAGGATTTCAGCACCACCAGCTCCCACAACAGCTCTGAAAGGAGTGGCAGCCTCTCAGGTTGGTTCCACTGCTATGGGTGGGTGAGGGACGGAGGGGTATTTGTAAGCAGCTCACCAGAGAGGCAGAAAACCTCCTAGGTGCACTTTGCAGATAGGTATGAGGGAGCCCACCCAGCATCAATGAACAGCACCATGTTGGCTTCTACAGGAAAAAAAAAAAAAAAATCCCTTTGCCAAAACCTCTTTGGAGATACTGGAGAATCCTCCCAACCAGCATGTGTTGACACAATTGCTTTGTCACGTCCTTTTCCTGGCAGCACAATTCATGGAACAAATATATGTCCATATCAGTCCTCAGTTTATAGATCTCCATACTCTGAACTTCATGAGGAGATTAATATGATTGTTGGTTTGTTACAGATTCCTCATTCCCACAAGATGTTTCTAAATGCTGTTTTTCAATGAAGCAGCACAGAAATAAAAGTAGGGCTCTGAAAGATGACTGGGGTTTCAAAAGTTGTGCCAAATCTGCATAAAAACAGAATGTAAATTTCATGTGTGTGCTGCATGTCATATTGGAAACATGTCACATTTTCACTGGATGAAAATGATTGTAGTACATGTGGTTGTGTATTATATTTAAACACACCTTTCCCTTGATTTCTTTAATTTTGCTTACTTGTTGCTTATGTTATGTATGTCATTTTTTTCCAAGGTAAAAACTTGTAAGCCAGTTAGAATGGAAGTCTGATATTTCCCTTCTGAAATGTGAGAAAGCTAGAAGTGACTTATGTTTCAAATTCATACTATATCCACTGCTTTTTGAGCAATTGTAGCCATAACAGATCAACCCTAGAAATGGCTTCATAATGTCAATTTAAGTGACTATCCAAACTGAATGTTGAAATTAGAAACCTGTAGTTTTTGGCCTGTAACTCAAGTAAACAAATGCTTTTGCAACTTTTTGTGTTATGGGGAATATTAAGTGATTTGAGTGATATAAAAAATAGGCTTATGGCCTCAGACTAAGTTCATGTGATGCTTCAAGAAAGGTTCAGTTCCTTGCATGTGAGGTGCATTGTCAAATAGCTTAGGAAATGTACTTACTTTTCTGGCTGCATAAAAATGCAAAAATTGATATGCTGAGGTACTTGCACCAGTTATGAAAGGGCAGTATCACACTTCAGATGTGTTGACAACTTCAGCTGCCTCAGAATTTTCTCAGGATATATGAAGTTGCATTGGAAAATTCCAGTTGATGAAAAGTTGAACTTCGAACAAATACTTCAAGTGAAACATATTTAATGTACTGTTTCTTGGTTTGAAGTAGATTTTATGATGATGCATGAAAACTTAAGTCTTTCTATGGCCAGGGCACTCCTGTTGTGATCAAAGAAGCTCACACCTGGACACCCCAGCACTCACATGATAGTCAGACTATTGGACTGCAGAGTTAGTATTTTGTTCTCCCTTGATCACTAATTATATTTTTAATGCAGCTAATTATGTCTGTAGTACATTGGAAACTAGGGGAGACCTTCAAATAGTCTGATAATTAGAGCATCACTGCAGTTGGAGACCAGCTTTGATTACATAGTCCCCATCAGGATGAGCAGGGACTTGTTCTCTCCTTTCTTTGGTTTGTACTTTGAGTATTACTTATTATTCTGACTGTGTTTCCGTCTCTCTCACATTAATATCATGAGAAACCCTATCCCACTGTGTAATGGAAAGTAGTTATAACTTAGCTTTCTTAAAAGGCAGGGAAATTTTGTGACTTTGCACAGCTCCCACCTTATGTCAGTGCTGTGATCATCAGCCCAATTAGCAAATTATTTTTCCAGGATTAGTCTAGAGTTTCAAACTCATTGATAACAACAAAATTCAAACAAAATAATGTAATTTTAGTATGAGGAGACATCGAAGGATAAAGCATCATTGCTATGAGGAAACAAAACTTCCATGCAACAGTTTTCAAGCACATATCAAGCATTATGTATTAGGTGTCTGTTGCACTAGTCTGACAATGGAATAAATCTGTCCATGGAGTCATAAATTTCTTGCTCATCTGTATGGTGTAGGCTGCTTTCCCTACCAGTAATGACCTTGGTGTTCCTTTCTTCTGTTGCTTCATCTGAACAGTTCTTCAACTCTTTGTCACTCAGCTCCATTATCTTTAACCTGTCTCTCCAAACCCACCCCAAATCCACATGACTCCATACTAGTGCCCCATATATCCAATCTCCCTTTGATCAATATCCCAAGATTTCCAAGATGCTACACTTCCAAAATTTTCCCTTCCACTAATCTGTAAGGTGATGTTCTCTGCATTTCTCTTTTGTGAGCATTCCTGTTTTAATTGCCCCAGCAACACATTCAGACACTCTCTTATGCATTTGCTTTCCTCCCAAAGCAGCCCCTCTCTCCTTAGCTCTTGCTGGATCCTACTCCAGCTGACTTTTCAAGAATTCCCTCATGCCTCACAACTTGAAATTAATGTGTTTCCTTTGTACTGTTCTGTGACCCTATTTCTAACTCTATTTTCCACCATAGCTATTCTTTGAAAGTTTCTGTTTCTCTCCAAAAGGTTTACCTATTTGTTCCTCCATTGCCACAATCACTGAAGTTTCTTTTCTGCTGATTGAGATGTTCTTTTCCTTTTCAAGAAATCTTCCCTTTCTGTCAGGCTACAAAAGGAGGGAAGAGCCAGTCTTACATCCTAATAGATGGAATGTCAGCTCAGTTTACACATAGTAAATGTTGGGATCTTGGCTGAACATACTATAAATACTCCAAGACAATGAAGAAAGAGCTCTGGTCTGGAATTGAATAGTGGAAAGCAAAGTCTTGTTTGCAATGCGCTGCCAGCCAGGCTGATTAGAAATCTTGCTGGACATGTCCATCTCTAGCAGCCACAATAGTAGCTGAAAAGAGAAATTTTGGCTATTTCTGAATCATAGAATCACCCTTTTCTTCCCTCTATTTGTTCCTGTTTTGGTCCAGCTGACATTTGGAGATAGCAGAAGAAAGCCACTGTCTCTCAGACAAAAATAGAGACACATGCTTATCTCTTTTGCGAGAATTGCACCTCCTCATGGAGGTCACTATGCCTAAAGTGAGAGCCATGGCAAAGAGGGTGGTGCCTGCTAATGCACACTGTGCCACCTTACCTGACCAGTCAGGTGTGACTTTTTAAATTTCTTGCTGTTGAGAAATTTTTATATGGTCATGGGATTTTTTTTTTTGGGGGGGGCGGGGAGGGGCGGGGTGGGGTTTTTGTGTGTGTGCTTTGGGTGGGGGGGGTTTTTGTTTTGTTTTGTTTTGTGTTTTGGGTTGGGTGATTTGGTTGGTTGGTTGGCTTGGTAGGTTTTTGTTTTGTTTTCCTTCAGGTTTTTTTTTTTGCTGACCCTTATGAATCAGCAAGATATGTCAGAGGGTAAAATGGATTAGACTCTGCTTTCAGCAACACGCAAGCCATGAATGACTGCCAGCTGGGTACCCCACTGAAAAAGCATATGACAAACCATTCTTCCATTCAACAATCCAGAAAGTTTGAAAGCCACAACAAAGTGGCAATAAATAGGTAGATCTAGAAGTAGTCCAGAATTGATAAATCCTCCTCTTAATTAATTCCTTACAAGAAAAAAAGGTCAGGGCAAAATAAGTGGAGCAAGTGGGATGAGAAATTTCTCTGTTGGATCACCTTCCTCCCCAGATGAAATATCTCAACTGGAGAAGAATGTACAAACACAAAAAGAGAAGATGTCTTAATCAAAACATTGCTCACTTCAGTTCCACTAGCCTCCTCCATCAGAGTTATAGAATCGTAGAATGGTTTAGGTTGGACGAGACCTCAAAGATCATCCAGTTCCAACCCCCCTGTGCCATAGGCAGGGACACCTCCCACTAGAACAGGTCACTCAAGGCCTCATCCAGCTTGGCCTTGAACACCTCCAGGGAGGGAGCAGCCACAGCCTCCCTAGGCAACCTGTTCCAGTGTCTCACCACCCTCACTGTGAAGAACTTCCTCCTAACATCCCATTTAAATCTCCTCTGCCAGTTTAAACCCATTACCCCTTGTCCTGTCATAACAAGACCTTGTCAATAGTCCCTCCTCAGCCCTCCTGTAGGCTCCCTTGATATTGGAAGGCTACTATAAGGTCTCCTCGAAGCCTTCTCTTCTCCAGGCTGAAAAGCCCCTACTCTCTCAGCCTGTCCTCATAGCAGAGTTGTACATCATAAAGACAACTTCTTCTCCACTGTGGCAGAAAATACTTGAATCCTGTGAAGCAGAGTCCTCAAACATTGCAGATGACTTCCTGATGTTTTAACAATAGAAACTTAGTAAATTGGTGTCAGCAAACCCATTTCTTTTTGTTTTGACAACTTACACTTGGCCATTCTGTGTGAAAGATAATGAGTCTGAGGACAATTTTGGTTTGACTGTGTCAGCTTTCAAGTTTTCAGCAGAAAAAGATCACTGTAAAACAGTGTTAGAAACTCATTGGATTCTTACATGTGAAATAATTTGCTGTATTTTTATCCATTAGTGAATCCTAGAAGTCATTAATGGTACATGAAGAATTAAGTAAATATATTCTGGACACAACAAAATGTATCTTTCCTTGGTTGTGCACTACTGAGGTACAAATATATGGACTTTTAAAAATGAGTGGTTTTCAGCAATCATGTAGTATATTTTCCAATTCCATTCTATTATTATTTATAACCTTGTAACAGCACTTGTACATTGACGTTGATTCTACTGAGATAGAAATAACGTCTCTTTGGGACGTGCCATCTGGAATCATTCTTTCAACAAAATGTAAATAGGTAGCTTTTACCCCCCACACACACATATTATATCTCTAACATTTTAATTTTTTTTCTGGATTTGCAGGTGGCAAAGGAGGGAAAAAGAAGAAAAACAAAAACTCTTCCAAACCCCAGAAAAATAATGGTTCAAACTGGGCCAGTGTTCCACTCCCACCCCCTCCCGTACAGCCACTTCCAGGCACAGAGCTGGAACACTACAGTGTGGATCAGCAAGAAACAGGGTAATTTTTTTTTCTTTTTCTTTTGAAGAAAAAACTGTGATTTACAGACCTGATGCCTTCTCTTAAAAAAAAAAAATTGATAAGTGACAATATTATTCTGTTTTCTTTTTTAAAAACCACAACAACAAAAAGATAGAGAATTCTATAGACTTATTCAAGGATATGGAGGAGAAATGTTTTGATAACTTCTCTTGAGAGAGACTGAAGATGGAAATAAAAGTGACCTTGCTTCATCATCATGTAGGGGCTTCTCTGCTTGTTCATGCTGAGAAATATCTTGCTTCACATCTAGTTTAATTGAATTCTGTTGTAACTGCTTGCAGATGATGGGACTCAGAGTGAGTGAAGATGACCCAACCTGGCTCCTGATATTTTTTTCATTATTTTTACATTTAAAAACATTGCAGACAACAGAAAAACAAACAAACAACAACAAAAAAAAAATAACCCACAACCAAACTCACACTACATTAGGATAATTTTAGAAGATCCACCAGTGGATAATAATCTTCTCTTTTTTTTTCTTTCCTGGTTTTTTTTTTTTTCCCCCTTTTTAGAAATTTCACAGTTGAGGGAGTACTGCTATTTGTAGGCCTTTTGAAATGATATAAACAACTCTTGAGTTTCTGGAACTTTGCATTTCTTTTTTAATAACTTAAACTGTTCTTAAGGATACAAAAGTTACACAAAAAGCAGTAAATGAATGAAAAAGAAATTTCCTGTACAGAGAAAAATTATGCAATACTTTTTTATAGAGCTATAATTATATGTACTACCAGGTATCAGATTCTGTAGGAAAATTAAAATATACAGAAAAATAGCTTACTGTGGCCAGCTCTGTTGGAGCCTTTGTTAATCATTGTTTTGTCAGGGAAAGCTTTCTGTTTATTTAAATACATGGATTAATCAATATATCGTAAGGATCAAACATGGTTTAAAAATCATTGTAATAGCTTTACTGAATAAAAATATTTCAACTGTTGTCTCTTTTGTAAGCATAAATTCATCAGTACTACTTCTAGAATGAAAATTAGAATAATTAATTATTAATATTTTCATTTATAGCAAATCCATAAACTCTTAATATGAATAACTGTAAGTCAATGTAGTTCATTTTAAAATGAGTGCCCTTCAGGCTGTATTAGAGTTTGATTTTCAAAACAAATATAAGGCAAAATGAATAATCTTTCTCATTGTAAGTCTTGTTTAAATATAAAGAAAAAAATGCATATAATAATTACAGTTTGTATTCTTCCATAAAATCTAAAATAAATTTAAAATTATGTCACCATATAATATTTGTCTTTATCAGTTTATATCCTTAAAACACATGTGCATTTAACTAAAATTGTTGTGCTTTAGAAGACAATCAGCTTGGACTTTCAGGACAGTGAAATAGCATAAAAGGTAAATGGTAATACCTTCTAGAAAAATCCCTTGTAATGCAGGTCTTGGCTCTTCAGTTGCATAAAGTATCTGTTATTTAATTTGAAAGAATTACGTTAGTCACCTTGACAACTCAGGTTTTTAAGGATAAGGTCTTCCAGGTTCCCAACAGTTCAGACACAGTAATTCCCCCAATTATCTTTTGAAATACTGCTCTCTGCTTTTTTGTAATACCTTATTAATAGTGGTTGTAACATGACCTTCTAATATGTATTTTATCAAGTACACATCACACACACACCAAAAAAAAAAAAAAACCCCAAACCAAAAGCGAAAATTACATTCAGTTTCAGTCTTCAGATAAAGTAATTTGCAAATAACTTTGCTGAATGCAGTGAATTTGCAATGCTCATACTTCTTGAGAATGTATCCAACACTAATGGCTGTTATGTATTCAGAGATTGATCTTGTTTCTGTCGTTTTCAACATGCTAAAATTAAATGAATTGTAGACTGCATTCCTTATGTTGCTTTTTAAAGTGATGTATTGGATTTAAAAAAAAAAAAAAAGGCAAGCACTTTCTTTAAACTGTTGTGTTTTTCTTGATTTGCTTTGATGCATACAAGTCCAATAAGTTTAATTTTAGAATTATGTGCAGAGGTAATTATGTAGTGAATTATAACTGGAAAATAAACTTCCATTCACAAAAAAGGAAGACTTTATACTGAAGTTCTCACAATGTGGTATGAAAAGTAAATGTTTAAAGCAATAAGGAAACTTTCAGTCGAAGCAGAGACTTATTTTTCTGTACATGTCTTCCTATAACACTTGAATTCAATATGCATGACTATACCAAACAAACTAAACAATTCTGACAGTAAATTGTGCTCACTGGGAATTAATACTAGGAGCCTATTGGCTCATAAATTGTAAAAGAGGATCTACAGCATCAGGAAGTTGAAATGGGTTGAGGAACTTCCCCCCCACCTCCAACTGACATTTACCAGAGCATCTCAGACAGCTTGGAAGTAAGATAAAACTATATTTACAGCAAAAGCTAAATTTACAAGCATTATATACACAATATATTTACATCTATTTACAATTATGTACAATTCAGAAATAATACAGAAAATCCCATTTCCCTCCTGGATAATAAAAAGAAACCCAGAAGGGGCTCAACACCACCCTGTCTCTCTCCCAGACAGAAAGCAACCAGCCTGGCTTACATGTTATCTAGTCAAGGTTAGTGGAAGATATTAGAGCAGAGTGAAGAAGGAGCAAAGGGAGAAGCATCCCAGAGCAAAGAGGGACTAATTGTTTATACTTTGGCTTTTTATCCCTTTTAGCAAACCAATGAATGATATAGACTTTATTTTCTTTTTACAGCCAACTATTTTTTCTTATTAGAATATTCCGATGAGCCTTAAACCAGCACACAAGTGAAAATAAAAAATAAAAATCAGCTAATAATCATATATAAGGCTGAAGGAAAAAAAAAATACTCTTAGTTCTGTCTTCTCCCCAGAAGAACTGAGGTTTGCCTCACCTCTATTTTTCCATGAAGTGCAACAAACCTAAGGAAAGATGAATGTGTTCATTGAAGCAGACATTTTATATAATGTAGCTCTGAGGATATCTTAAATGCCTATTTAACACAAGCAGAAAGTTTCTTTGTACTGTTGTTTCCCTAGCAAGCTCTTTCCTTTGAAACTTTCACCTTTTTCGTGATCTGCTACAAACATCATCCTTGTTTCTTGATGTCTTCTTTAATTTTATCTGTTTACCAGGATGCCTTAGAAGTTTCTCTTTTGCTTTAGTAGCTCCCAACCTAGCATGTTCTCTTTCCTGCCCTTTTCAGAGAATATGCTTTTGCTTGGTTTTATCTAATAAATTTGACAGTAATCAAATGCTTATTACTTACTCATTATTACCCACTTATATTTTTTGACCAATAAAGTGCATGATCTTGATTCAACCACAGTAAAGGCAATCTTTGTACTGTTATCACTGATTACTTTTATCTGTTACTATTGATTCCACAGTAAAATGGAATATTATCTGCTGGATGTCAGTGATAGTAATTTTTTGGTTTAAGAAAAAGTAACGACTGCAATACCTTTAATATTAAAATGTTCTTTCTGGATTTCCCTCTAGAGAAGGGAATACTTCTTTGTTGCAGTGATGAACAAGAATTGTTGTAGAATGTGCCTGTTATCAATCACATCCTTTTTGATTTTGAAGAGAAAAGCTAGCAGTGTAATGAACCAAGCATTTTAATAGCAAAAGAATACTATAGAATATAAGAGGATAAAAATTAGAGACATAGTAATGTTTGTTAACTAGAAGTTATTTAGAGATGTAATTATAATGAAATTACACTCACAGGTCTCTAGAGAAATTTTTGGTGCTTGGATTCTAAAAATTGGGGATAACAATGTTTTTTTTAATATTGGGAAAAGCTTGCATGCATTTTCACCTAGTTCTGTGTACTCAAAAAACTGAAAAGATCATAGATGTGATCAACATTCAGTATGCTAATCCCATAAGTTTCAATAACTGCATCAGTTATGTGAGGCATAGTTCATCTGTAGTCTGCTAGGTTTGCTAGCTGTTTCTGGCAGGGGTTTTTTGTTTGGTTTTGTTGGTTTTTTTTAAACACGGGCTAGGACTGGTGACTTTTCAGACATCTTACATTGTGAAGACAAAGGTTCTTGTACCTTATATGTTGAATCTCAATGTCATGAGTTTTAGGCTTAGTCTCCTTTCCATTTCAAAGAAAATCTAGATAAAGATGTGATACTTGTGCAAAATCTTTTTACTAAGAAATCTTTTCAATAGCAAAGTGAACATTTGGGGATTGGAAGCAAGAAAGGTCAAAAGGCAAATACATCCAAAGCTCATTTATGCATTACTGAAAAGTCACCCTATCCCTTTTAAAGAAGAAGGTATTGTACCAAAGCATGAGGTTGAGAGAGTAAAAATAAGTGACAGCGCTATTGCGCTGCACATTTTTAGTAGTGTGAGTTAGGATGGTCACTTCACCCTTTAATGGCAATGTCATGAATGAGTATTGCAAGGAAGGACACATTAGAGCTTGTCATATCTTAATTGTCTCCTACATAATTGAATTTGTCATGTAACATTTTCTTAAATTTCTGTTATGAAATTGGTAATGATCACTTGCTTGAAAGCTCAATGAGAAGTGTTAAGATGCAGCATTTATTTGCACCTTTGTACACAAATTATGTTTCTGTATTTATACATGGTCATATCTAGATGCAGATTTAAAATTATACTGGCCTTAATTACAAGATGTGTCTTCCACAGACTTTTGTCTGTCTGAATTATTAATTCAAGTTGGCAGAGCTAAACTGAATCTGTGCTTTTAAATACAGAGTATAGACGTTCTAAAAAGGAAAAAAAAAAGTAGTGTAGTTAATTTTAGAAATCTTTGTGTTGTGCTTAAAGAAAATGTTCTGTTCATAAAGTAAGTTATGAAACTTCTCCATCTCAGTGTTCCCAGCCTTTTTGTAACACAGCTTCACACTTGAGAAAACTGGCAGTGATTCATTTTAATCAGGGAAACTGGTGATTCCTTCCTTCCAAATCAAAAGCCTTAAAGTATCCTAAACTCATTTAAGCAACTGACTGTATAACAATGCATTGCCTGCATGCATTTTAGATGTAAGGGGTGTACCTTGTCAGGAGTCCTCAGGGGTGAAGAAATTACTTAGGTGATGCTTGAGAAATGGCCTGTAGAGTCTGAGATGGTTTGACTGTGAAGGAGCTGGTTGTCTGGTTGCCTTTTGAAAACAGCTGTCTAACCTGAAATATTCTGGAATACACTGGGAGTTAAGAAGAAATGTATGCAGATTCTCAAGGGACTGCAGACTGACAGGATGTTTTGAAGATGGAAAGAGTAGACAATGTTGAGATTTGAACAGTGCGATCATCAGCAGAGTCTTGCACAGCTGAAGCAGTGTTCAGATTAAGGAAACAGGGAATTACTTTGAGGGGATAATGCATGGGAAATAACCACAGTCAGCAGGGCCTATGTGTCTTAGGTAATGCTGGCATCTCTAAGGGATAGGGTCCTGGGTTGATGCTGTAATGCACCACTGAGTTGAAAGGGCAGAGGAAAAAGACAAAAAATAATTAATTGTTAGCAAAGACTGCATGAGAAGTGGTAATAGAATATAAAGCTTCTGTTTCTAGGTGTGATTGAATGTAGCATCACTTCTTGCACCTTTGGTGTAAGACTGAAATTTGAGCCATAAAAAACTAACAGAACATTTCTTATATGGGAATAATTTGATATTATCTTTTAATTTACATTAGGCAAGTGTGTTGCAAGTGTTCAGAATTCTAGCACTTTCTATCTAAGTCCCAGTAAAGACTGGTTAGGAGGTGGAGTGCTGGCAGAGCTGTCAATATGTGGCTAATGTATCTTATCAGCTGATGCTGTGGCATAGCATATGCTCAGAGTTAATGCTGCTACAACATTAATGTATTATACACCTTGCTAGATATCTATAGGCACTGTGCAAAGACCAAAATTTATGTGGAAAGTGTAGCATTTACTTAAGCTATAAAATAAAAACAGAGCATTTATATACAAATAACAGAGAGGATAGGAGTAAGGAAATACATATGTTGAACTATGTACTCACTCTGCCTATATATCTCACTCTGCCTTTTAAGAATTCAGTTATTTTCATGTACAGGTCCAGTTTTCATGTGTTCTCCTAGGTTCTCTGGGAACTGAGTTGGTTTATTTTTGTTATTTTGAGTTAGTTCATTCTTTGTTATTGATTGTGATAAAACATTATCTAATCACCATTAATGAATGAGATCAGTGATTTTTTTTTGTTGCACATCTTGTTCAAGTTGCTTCGCTGTTGTGAGAAAAATTAAACATACTCAGCAAGGAGAATGTAAGTAATTTTAACCTTATTTTCAACAAATGTTAAATCTTACACTGTGTGAGAGGCTTCAAAATGTAGCAGAAATCCTGCATATCCTCTGCTGCACAACAGAGACGAAATTTGATACATGCTAAGTTTACTTGCTTTTTATTTTAGATATGACAGTGATGGTTGGTGTCCACCTTTGCCAGTTCAGACCTACCTACATCAGGGCATGGAGGATGAGCTTGAAGAAGATGATGATCGTGTTCCCACGCCTCCTGTCCGAGGAGTGGCTTCATCACCTGCAATCTCCTTCGGGCAACAGTCAACTGCAACCCTCACACCTTCTCCACGAGAGGAGATGCAACCAATGCTTCAAGCCCACCTTGATGAATTAACTAGGGCTTACCAGTTTGACATAGCAAAGCAGACATGGTAAATGTTTGTAGAGGGAACTTGCAATCTGGGAAATGAAAGCACAAAATAATTTATTCATTGCTAACATAACTATTGACTGTATTCAACAACATATCAGTAATGTTTCCAAGTCAGTAAAATGGAAGAAATAGAAGAAACTATATCTACAATGTGATATTAATAGGTGTTTTAAAAATTATAATGCATAATACGTTAAATCTTGGCTAAAAATACATAAAAATTATACTCCTCTGGAGTGTGACATTGTTTTAACTAAGTAGTTAACACCCACCTACTCAAGTATTTTGTAGTTCAAAGTACTCTTTTTTTTCAGGCTAGCAAAAGATATGATTTTTTAAGGATTTTTTAAAACATTGAGATTAAAATTTTCTGATTAAAAATAATAGCTTTTACCCTGTGTCACATGAGAATGAGGCATTTGCATCTGTGACTGTAGTTTGAAATACCATGAAAATTTCTGATTCATATGGAAAACGCCATAGCAGGAAGTTTTTAGTATTTACAAAGTGGATCTAGCGTTTTAGAGTGCTATATGCCTCTTTAAAGGAAGAGCAAGCAAATACCACAGTAACATTTCCCCTGCAAAACAAACAGAACCAGTCTCTTCAGGGACTTAAAAAGAACTTGTCAACTGCAGCAGGATGGGGATATGGTGAAGGTCAGTTGCTTTCCGGATGTTCCCTAAGCAGCAGTTGTCCTTTTACAACTTTTCTAACCAGACAAAGCCCACTAATCTCAGAGGACAGGAGCAGAGCTAGTTACTGAGTGGCATGCTGCCAGCAGAGGAGCAGCCTTTCTTTGCTGGTAAATAAAGCCACAAAGTTATTCAGCTTGAGCTACCATAAATAGATCAGGCAGGTAGGCAGGTGGTGCCAAATCAAAGCCAGCTGTTTTCCCTGGACACTGTCAAAGCCTCGAGGCTTGTTTGCAATCTGCACTCAGTCAACAGGGTACTTTGGTTCTTGCTGCAGTGCTACACTGCCAAGCATGGACCCTGGCCTGCCTGTGGGACAGACCCAAATCTCAGGCAGCAGCTAGACCTGGCCTGTTGAAGGTAGCTGACATCTGAGCCAGCAGACAGATGCACACCCTGTCTGCACCATCAGTCACTGCTGCATTTTGCAGCTGTTACCTTTTCTACACCCTGCAAACCATGGGTGCCAATCTGTGGGAGGATAATGTAGCAGGACTCTGTAGCCTCTTGCAGCTGACAGGAAAGGTCTTGCTCCCTTTTTCGAGAAGAGCTAATTGATTGGGAACTTTAATAATGTGCTCAGGAATATACAGCTTTTAACTTGGCTCTTGTATAAGATCAATGTAATTGAAGCTGGAGTTCTGAAAATAAAAATCTCCAGAAAATAACCTTTATTTTTCATACTAGGACTTATAACAGGTATTAAGGTAAATATTGATGGTTGTAAATGCAAGCGGTTTCTGTAGTAGTTGTGACAAATAGTCAATGCTTTGCCATTGTTTGACTGGACCAGTATCATGCTGTTCAGCAAATGCTGTTCAGAGTCAGAGGAAAGTCCCTCATTGTCCTAAGTAGGAAAGAAGATTTCTTAGTTTTTACAAAGTTCATCTATCCAGGACCATCAAGATGAGTCCTGTCAGGTAGGTTACTGTAGGAGTAACAGAAGAGATCTACAGAGATCAGCCAATTAGAAATTTAAGAAAGAGCACATTAGAGATTATTGGAAAAGTACATAATAATTATGGCCTTGATCCAGCAAATCACTGAAGTATATGCTTAGCTACAAGAGAAATTGACTTCAATTCTTTTATTGCATGCTTAACATTAAGCATATATTTTGCTTGATTGGGAGCTAATCACACTGTTTACTGAGGGTTAGTTAGATGGTGGTGCCCTTTAGTGCAGTGTTTTGAGCTCTGCATAGATAAGAACCTGGGGTCTTGGCAGAAAAGTATTCAGGAAGTGCTAATCAGAAGGAGGTTGTATATTAGAAGGCAAGCGGGTTTTTTCTGCAAAAAAAAGCTTCAGAATAAACGTCAAGTTAAAACCTACACCAAAGCAGAGAGAGATTCCAGTGACATAACATTTAGTGTGACATTCTCATATTTGATGGATTTACATTACTGAAAGAAAAAAAGGCCAAAAAAATAAAGTTTTTTGAATAAAGAGAGCCACGGAACTTGTAAAGTATAGGCAGTAGGACAGCATTAAATTTTTTTATCATTAGAGCTAGGAAACAAAACAGGTAACAGTTCTATTTTTTTCTGTTATGCTAATGTCCAGGCAAATGACCAGCAGAATCCTGGGTCCCACTCAAAGCACTGCTGATTTGGATCAGCTCCACAGCACCTCATGTACAGCTACTCAGGGTTTCCCATGTGCCTAAGTCAGTAATTTCAAGCATGATATGTGCTCTTACACCAAGGTTAGGCCTGGGACCCCTGGCAATACCTGCTGTGTACTTTCAGTGCTGTGGAGAATGCTGCATTAAAAAGCTGATGGTTAATCAGCTTTTTTTAATGTGGTCTCTAGACTCTCAGAGACCACATAAATGAAGCTCCAAGACTCATGCTTGCCTTTGGTTATTTAACTCTCCTGTGGGTGATTCCTGTAATTGTTTTTTTTAATTGTGATTACTGCATGTAGTAATTACATACATGCATGCCATAATACTACTACTTGGAATAAAGCAAAGTAAAGAGGTCTTACCAATAATGGGTTCACTGGACTTGAAAATTTGTCCTGTCTTGATGGTCATTTCCTCCTCTTTAGTGTGACTTATACTTCAGGATACAGTTCTGCTTAAAGAAGCAGAAGTGAAAATTAATTTTGACTCAACATGTGATTTGCAAGGTGGAATATTGAGTGACATATCTAGGCTGACATTCAGAATTATGCTTTATCATTGTGAAAGTACACTGCTTCTCATGTCTAAAAGGACAGTCTTGAGCTTCTCTATCTTACAGGAGTACTAGAAACAATGGTGTGTAGCTTAACTGACTTATCTTGAATTTGACCTAACAAGCACTTTTTGTAAATCTATTTCTATTAACCGGGAGGTGCAAAGTCTCATTCACTCTGATGACATTTTCCTCTTTGTTTGTGTAGGCACATCCAAAGCAATACACAACCTCCTCAGGCTCCAGTTCCACCCCTAGGATATGTATCTGGAAACCTTATTTCAGATTTGGAAACAGATGTTCCAGATGATGAGGATGATGAGGATGATATTGAAGAAGAAACTGTAGAAATCAGTAGGCCACTAAGAGGTCTAGAGCATACTCCAGGCTCCAGTATGGACAATCTAGACAGCTCTGTGACAGGTAACCAAATACAGTGAACAATGACATCAGCATGTTCCTAGCAGTAGAATACATCAGTCAAACACTTCCTAAGTGAAAATTTATTCCACTCTATTTCTGTAACATTTAAAATGTGTTAATATTAAACACTAAAAGAGGGATTTGAAAATACTTTGCTTTGCTGTGAAATGATAAGAAAATTCATGAATTTTAAAAAGCTTTAAAGACTTGAAAGAAAACTCAATTATATCCTAGCTTTCATCCAAAGTTCACTCTACTGAAGAAGCAAGCTAGTTTCATAAAAAGGAGGGGGAAGACCGTGGCTTAGGAATATATATGTCATAAGCAGCATGAAAATGTTATCTTAAAGGGTTTTTAATATTGTTGTTGGTAAATGCTTTCACAGATGAGCACATGGATGTTAGAAACTTCAGAACAAGTATAGTTAGCTCAACACAGCATTTATTTGTAAATACAACATTTATGTAGCAAAATGGGTATTTCAAAGCTAGTTGCTGAATGTAGTAATTGTTTCTTCCCTTGCCATAAAGGTGTTTAATTATTCTGCCTTCCTTCACTGTTTCTTGCCCTTTGCATGTCTTGGAAAGTTACAACACACATCATCAAAGGGGACCTAGAAAGGCACGTTAAACTAATGCATAGAATCCTAATGAATAAACATTTCTGTTGATTAAAATATTTTTAATAATACAGATATTATATGGACATAGTTTTTGTAAGCATCAGCATAATTCCTTCTGGGTTGAACTTGAGTCTCTCTATAGTGTACTGTACAGCTGTACAGAAGATCCATATGTGAACAGCATCCATAGCTTGTAAAGACTTCTTCAGTCTTTGATTCTAGTGTAAAATCAGTGATTCTTAACTATTTTTTAAAGGATAATTTCTCAGTACAACTTACTATGGCACTGCTGAATTTCACCTCATTGTTCTGGACCTTTGAAATTCAACAAATTTTTTCACCCTTACTTAAACATTGTTATTATGAAAACACTGCAGGAATATGACAGTGACAGAGCATCAATACCTATCATTTGCTCCCTTTTCCCTTGTTGAATTAAATAGGGTGTACCTTAATCCCACTTTCCAGGCTTTCCTTTGCCATGGGGCCAGACTACTTGTCAATCTAATTAAGATTTAAGAATTCTATCTCGGCTGCTGTGATTTGAAATCCAGATTAAGTGAAGGCCATAGAGTTAAAGTTTAAATCCCTGATTTGAGAAGGTTAACTTATTAGTGCATGAGTATGTTAAGTCACTTTTCTTGAATTTTTAGTGTAATCTCCTTCAGGCTATAATTCTGCATATTTTTGCATCTCTCTTTAATGGCTCAGAAGCCTTTCCATTAGGCATGCAGTCCGAGTTTTACACTGGTAATACAGCAATAAATTAAAAAAATCAGTTTGCTATACCTTTTCTATTTGGTATATATTAATATGTCAATGTTGATATATCCATAAATCAGACAACAAATGTTTTTCAGATTTGCAGTTACACCTAATAGTTTGGACCAGTCTACCAAGCACAAAGTGAGGAATAGCTACATTTCCTCTCCAATTTGTAGACTTCTGAGCTTATTAGAATTTATCATGTTATTAATAATATCCAAGCTTATTATAATAGTTACATATTTTGTCTATTCAGTTTTTAGACTGTTAAAAACTTCTTGCTTTTTTTTTTTTTTTAAGAAATCTGGTAATGTATTGAGAGTGTACTTAGGGTGATCTAAATGCAACCCCACTCATCACCATTATCTTGATGTGATCTCATACAGATGAAAGTTAAGGGCTTTCTTTGGCTTTTTCTTTTGCTTGTTTAATTACTAGCTGGATCTGTTCCTTGATCTAGTCCACCACATGTTAAGATGTTTGCCAGTACTGAAGGAAGGGAATGTACAGCTGGGAAAAAAAATTATAGACTGTATATATAGTATATAGTATATAGCTGACACTTAGGCTGACTTAAAACAATTACAGAACTATAGCCTTACAAAAGTATACCCATGTGTTAGCCTCAGTGATCTGTAAAATAGCAAACTCTCCAAATAACAAATCTACTCCTATTTTCTTCAGATACTATATGAGTAAAACCTCAGTTTTCTGAGAGCTTGTTTTGCATTTGTATTTTGCTAGAGGTGAAAAGATATAGCTTAGTATACTTGGGAGAATTGCTTCAAAAGAGAATTTTAATTTTTGTGTATCTGTTTCTGTTAATTCTTCCAGACTGCTTTAAGGAGAGTGTATAAAATATTGCATTAATTGTTTCTAATTTATATTTTTTTTTGTTTAGATGCTTTTAGAATACTGTAGAACAACAAAGTTGTTCTTTACAGTGAGAATATGTAAGCTACTTCTTTTCACAAAGCTTTTGGTGACTTAAATCAGTATTTTCCCAGGAATTTATATACCACCATATTTTCACTGCTTTAAACATTGTTTTTGAAGTGGTGGTAAATGAGAACCACTGATCCAGATGAAGCAATGTTTCTGTTCATGTTGAAATGCACCCTTTGTGAGAAATCTAAATTGTCATCCCTTGGTCCAAACTTCTTTCAAATAGAGTGCCCGTAGGGTGAGCAGGGCAAGTTTCCTCACCCTGTACCTCAGGAATGACTTGAAGATAGTCTCAGAATGAAACAGTGAAACAGTACTTTGTTCTTTATGGCTGAGCTAAGACTGAGGTGTTCACCCAATGTCAAATGTGAGACTCTCTGAGGATAAACACTGATGCTGTATAAGCACCGCTTAAACTGCTAAATTGCTCTGAAATCAGTGTGTTACTCCTTTAAATTGTTTCAAAACCAGGCTGTCTTCCAGGCCCTTGAGTTTTAGTTCCAGCTAACTGAAGAGTCAGACAAGGATTTAATCTGAGCTATTAAGTTTTTCTCTTTGCGGATGGCAGAGATGTAATGTTGACATGTATAATACAGTGAAAAGAAAGTAGTGTACTGTATCTATATCTTACCATTTTTCCAGAGATAGCAATGAAAACTCAAGGAGGAAGGTTTAGATCTGAACATTTGTGGAATGGAATATAAAATTAAAGCTGAAATGCTGCTTCATTCCCAAGCCATTCAAGGTTTGTTAGGATACCAAGTTGCTGATTCTGATTAAAAAAAAACAAAAAAAAAAAAACCAAAAAAAACCAGCAGCTGTAAATCTTCTGCTCACTTCAGTTTTATTTCACAGTTATTTAGGGTTATTTTTGCTTTCAGAGACATGATGTTTTTTTTCTTATGTTTAATGTTTGCCTTTATAATGAATTGCTGACCAGAGTTATGGCATGCAGAGTCTGGGATATTATTTTAGCATAATAGAATTAATCAATTTCATATGATGACTGTATAAGAAAGTAATTTGCTTCTCACCAACATCACAATGAATGATTCTAGTTTTGTCTCATCAAACTGTTACAGTTTGGGGATTTTCTTCACCTTCTATTTACTTTCCCCCTGCGCCATTAATGAAGCTGGTAGTGAGAGCTTCTCTCAAGTCCAGGTCATTCTGACTGAAGGCAGAGATACACATGTTAACCAGCATGGAAATTAGAACCTTTTCAACCTAACTGATCTAAACTGATATAACCAGAGAGATATTGTCGTATACAGTATCACTGTAAATGGTTAGCAATTTGCTGTTGTTTTTTTTTTTTCTAGTAGAGTTACATAGACCTGAACATATAAAGATTTCCATAGGTTGTATTGCTCATCAAGGAAGAAAATCACTTATTTGGATGTGTTGGTCTTGATGAAAAGAGTCACTGATAATTGTTTCTATGGTAGAAGTTGTTCATTCATTGTGTCTGAGCAAAAATGATACAATATTCTTTTCATTAACCATATTTTACCATTGCAGACTTCAGTATTTATATAGATTTGCTTTGGGATACCTATTGCAAAAGATTCTATTTCATAAGCAGTTTGACAGATTGCATTTAATAGGAAGAATGTGTTTCATGGATTAAATATGTGCTCAGAAAATAGGAAACTGCTACTTTTTGTATCTCATAAAAATGGTAATGCAACAATTAGCAGGGTCATACTGTAAAGCACAGACTTTAGTCTAGCTTAATGGATCTAGGGATATGCATTCATCAGCAACGATGGATTTAGCATAAAACGACATGTAAATGAATTGATGACTGATCATAAATTAATTTTAGTGCTGAAGAAGTAATAGAGACACAGCAAGATGCCACTTTATCATAGTATTTTACTGCTCAGCAACATTTGAGCAACTACTTAATGTTCTGTGTGCATTTCTTTTCTAACAGCTTGAATAAATTTGAGGGGTTTTTTTGTACCTTTCAGGGATATGGAAACCAAAAATTATAGAAAGATTGAAAATGTAAACACAAATTTAGATAAGTGACAAATTCATTTTTCATTAAATGTTTATGAAGGACATTAATTAAGATTGGACTATGAAGTGGTAAATATATGTGTATGATTTTTACTTCCTTTTACACAGTGCTTTCTGCTCCATTTTTTTTTTTTTTTAAACTTAAGGATTTATTTCAAGTGTGCAATTAAGTATCTGAGCAATTTTGGCAAAGTATAATGTAAAATATAAAAACAGGTCTAATTTTTGAACTGTGATCATATTCAGAATCTACATTCATCCCCTTCTATTATTATTTCTTAATGGCCCAATTACTACTGTCCCTTTTATTCCATCACTTCCACCAAAATCGGTGGACTGTCTTTCTTTTTAATCATGACAGCAGCCAGATAGATCCAAAAGAGAAAAGGAATTCTGTACCTGATTTTAGCTGAAGCAGCGTCAGTCCCTAAAGACTCCATCTGTCCACAAACCTAAGCAGTCTAGCTGGGTTCCATCAAGAAACCTACACAGGAACAGCGGCTTAATATTAGCATGTGCGTAATAGCCTTGTTAAGCAAAGCACATAAGCTTACACATACAATTACCAGTGACATAATTTGTGAACTTTAAGCATGCCTATGGAGTTTGGTACATACAGAAAAGTATCTCTTGGGATTTACCAAAGTGTTAGTATTTTTGTGAGCAGCTTTTACTTCACAACTACACTAGAGTCTTTTTTTTTTTTTTAAGTCAGAATGCACTTTACAAATAAAAATAACATTTTTGTTGTCTGAAAAATGCATCTAAAAGCAGTGGCAAGCACCTCTGTTCCCCTTATCTCTCCCCGAGAGCAAAAAAGGTTTGTTTTCGTTAGCACCAAAGAGATATTTTATGGAGCAAGAAAGTTTTCGCAGAGTTGATTTTGTTCTGCATAAAGCACTTACTGCTGCTGTCAGCAAGAGTAAAATTTACGGTTGCCAGAAAGCGTAAAAACTCAAATATGCTCTCGGAAAACATGTAGTGATCTGCATGTAAAGGAGACACTAAAAGCCTGTTTCATCCCATTTCAAAATGCACAGTTGATCTGAAAGGGATGTCAGCATCTCTTATGCTGCCTTTATTCAGAAAAAAAAACAAATGTGCACCTGATTTGAAAAACAAGGGGCCAGTAGATGCCTTTAAACAAGCAGTCACCATGTGTGCTATGTTAACCCAGCTGCCTGGTGGCCTGAGGTGCTTGGGCTGAGCTCCAGCACTTTCATGCCTTCTGGGCAACATCCACACCTCTGAGGGGCAAAGCAAGCCAGAGTTTTACTGCTGCACATTTGGTGTGGAAAAGTTGTTTATGCAGGGAAACTGGATAGTTCAGTTAGATATAATACAGAGATTTCATCTTTAGCTGCTGTAGGTGCTCTTTATGTCTCATGATAGCTTGCTGACTTCAGCAGTTATAGAGTTCTGCCTTTGCTTCCAGCAAGCAGAAGATTCATTGAATCACAGAGTGGCTGGGGTTAGATGTGACCTTTAAAGGCATCTAATCCAATCCCGCTGCAATGTTCCTGAGGGACCAGGTTGATCAAAACCCTGTGAAACCTCACTTTGACTACTTCCAGTGATGGAGCATGCACAACTTCAACTTCTCTGGGCCACCTGTTTCAGTGCAGCATCACCCTCATAAAAAAATGTCTTCCTTATATCAAGTCTAAACTTAGCATTTGTCAGTTTAAAACCATTGTCTTTTGTCATGTCACTACAGGCCTTGGTAAAAAGTATTTCTCTATCTTTCTTATAATCCCCTTTTAAGTATTGAAAGACTGAAATAAGGTATCCCCAGAACCCTCCAGGCTAACCACACCAGCTTGCAGCCTTTCCTGATAGAAGAGATGTTCCAGCCCTTAGACAATTTTTGTGGCCCTGCTCTGGACGGATTTGAATAGGTCCATATCTGTCTTATGCTGGAACTCCAGAGCTAGGTGCAGTGTTTCAGATGAGGTCATTGTTTGGTTTAGTTGTCAAGCGTGTTGACATCTCACTAAAGCTCACATTGCTGTGAGAATTGGGATACACTTCCAGTCTGACTGGTGGTCCCTTCTAATACAGCTGCTGAAGGAGAAGGAAAGGGGAAGCGATCCATGGGCATTGTGTACTCACTATTCATAGCCTTGCTAATGTTTGCTGTCTATTGGAAGGCAGAGGAATTCAGGAACTGGGATTTCTGATAAGGTTAGCCTGGAAAATAGGCAGTCTGGTAACAGAACTCTATTGATAATTAAAATTTAGCCATATTTAGGAAACCCCAGCATGCTTGTGAGTGGTAGAACAATAGGTGTATGCACACATGTTCTGAGCTTTTGCATACTTTTTTTTTTTTTTGACTGGGTGTACTTGAGCCCTTCAAGGAGTAGATGGAAACTAGCAACTTCTACTAGACAAATATTGAGAGTCTAGCTTATCGTATTTTATGTTGTGTAACAGCTGAGTGACTAGTTAGCAGAGAGAGCAATGTGAGCAAATGGAAAGTTAAACCCAAGCTCCTTTAAAACGTCCATAGTCTTTTGCCTATTATACTGAAAACCCTACCTATTCAGTACAGTATATATTTTCATATATTTCTGTGTGGAATAGAATGTATCACACAATAACCTCAGGCTCTGAAAATAGTAAGATACATATTAAATTTTTAGCACCCTATTATTGTCCTCTGATATCTGTAGGTCTAGTTATATTTCTGTGTTTCAGCTTGTTTGTACATGTCTAGCAGAATATGTCAATAAGCAATTGTTTGAAAATGTCCTCAGCTATAGCATTTCATTTTTTTACATCTTCATGAAGTGTTTTATCATAGTATCTCTTTTCATACATCATCAGTAACTGCTGCTAAGCCTTTTTACTCTCCATTCTCTATGATGTCCTATCGCACTTTGATTGTTAGTTCAGAAACTGTCTTCACAGAGAAAATTCAGTTTCAGCCTTCCCTTGCTGTTATCTAGGCTTCCTTACATCTGTCTGCTTCAGGTCGAGTCTGTTTGGAAAATAACTATTTTATGTGTGCTCTTGGCAAGCAGAATCAAACTCTGTCACTCCCTGTTGCGCTTAACACACTTTCTGCCTGTCAGACCTCCATAGACCTCTTCAGTTTCTTTTCTTGTATCTTAGGAGTACATGGACTTTTGTTATTATAACCTGCCACTTTGCTGACATTAAAAGGTTTGGTCACTGCAGCATCACAAAGTAATCCACTGATCTTGGCTTTTGTTTTGCAGCATGCTACTGACTAAATCCCAGTACTCATTTATTGTACTCATGAATTATTTTTTCAGGGTACTTTTAATATTTGACATCATAATTAGTTAAGTAGCCTGAGTTCGGTACTAATAATCAGGTCATTATTGATTTACTAGTTCACAATTTTGAACAACAATAACACTTTCTTTAGCATGCATTTAAAAAATGCTGTGAAGAACTTGACTTCCACAGCTACACATCTTATATACATTTACATAAATTGAGCTGTGCTGACTGAATAGCTGTCATGGCCATGATATATCTCTCCACATGTCCCCTCATATCTTTGAAAAACAGTTCTCTGAAGATTCTCATGGGTTCACTGAGCTTTTTTTTTTTTTTTTTTTTTTTCTTTTTTTTTTTTTTTTTTTCTTCCTTGATATATTCATGCCACTGCTTCTAAAAAAGCATATTTCAGGTGTTTAAAGAGAGGTACCTGTGCTGTATTAGAACATCACATATGTCAGTGTATACAGTGAAATGCAATGGTGCACAGCAGAGCAGTTCTCAAAAGCAGTCTGTTTGGTTAGGAAAACACTTGATATCAATACAAACTGGGGAATGATGACATTGAGAGCAGCCTTGAAGAAAAAGAACTAGAGGTACTGGTGGGTGAGAAGCTGGAAATGAGCCAAAAATGCACACTTGCAGCCCAAAAGGCAAATCTTGGGCTGCATCAAAAGAAGTGTAGCCAGCAGATCAAGAGACGTGATTTTCTGCTCTGGTGAAACCTCACCTGAAGTACTGTGTACAGCTCTGGAGCCCCCAACATGTAAGAAACATAGACATGCTGGAGTAGGTCCAGAGAAGGCCACCAAAATTATCAGAGGGCTGAAAGAATTTGGGCTGTTAAGCCTGGAGAAGAAAAGGCACTGTGGAGATCTTACATTTTAATATCTGAAGGGGACCTACAGGAAGGCTGAGGAAGGACTGTTTGGAAGGGCTTGTAGCAACAGAACAAGAGCCAGTTGTTTTAAACTGGAGCAGGGTATATTTAGGTTGGACAGAAGGAGGAAGTTCTTTACAATGTAAGTGGTAAAATATTGGACCAGCTTGCCCAGGGTTGTGGTCAAGGCCATGTCACTGAAGACATCCAAGATTAGACTTGATATGGCCCTGGGCAGCCTGGTCTAGTTGGAGGTGTCCCTGTGACTGCAGAGGGGTTGAATAAGATGACCTTTGAGGGTCCCTTCCTACCCAATACAATCAGAATTTTCAGAAGGGCAGAACACCAGAACATGAAAGAATTTCATTACTTTGAAAAGAATTTCAACTGAGCAGAAGCTTATGAAAATACAGGGTACTGACACATCGCATAGCTGATCAATGCTTGTGCTTGGAAAAGGTAAAAGAAAATATGGATAAAGAGCAAATAATATGAATCCTTCCTTCACTATTTTGCTCTTTACAGTTTAGTTACAATAAGATTTCTGTATTTCTTGCATGTGCTTTTCCTATTATCTGTTTTTATTAATTCATTTTTAAGATGTTACTATAATTTTCCTCTTCTGAAGTGGTGATAATCTCTAGAAGGTACCAATAGGCCAGTATCTGTGCCAGACTCATTAAATTTGAATATTTGATGTGTTTGATTTAATGTTAATTTATTATTTATTTTTTAAAAGTGACTACAGCAAACTACTTTAGGTCAGCTTTCTTCAAGCCATTAAAGATGAATTTGATAATTACATATTGCCAGTCTTGTTCAGGGATAGCTTTTGAAGCCCATTTTCAGCTTCAGTTGTATCTACACACTTGTGCTGTCCTAAGTTAAGATTTCATTTTGCAAATATCAAACAAAATACCAATTTTTAATAAGTCAGGTAAAAAAAAATTATAATCACATTCATTTAAATTTCAGGGCAAATGTATTAACTTTTGAAAAATTTATAATAAGACTCCTTGCATTTATAGAGAATATGTATCATTATTTTTACAGGATCAAAGCAACATGGATCAAGCTATGAATGAAATTCCACTTAGCCTAGATAGCGCTCTCTTATATGAAGTTCTATCAAATAAACTCTGTTTTTCCTGTTTTGCAGGGACGTACTAAGTGGGTCTTTAAAGTTCAGATGAATACTGCTCTTTTGTACCAAGTTATGTCAAATGAATTTTGGGTTTCCTGTTGAGTGGGTCTTTAAACTTAAGATGGTAAAAAAATATCAAATGTACACAACTCAATACACCCCTACATTTGTTTTTAGGTTCAATGGTAAATGGATGGGGTTCTGCGTCTGATGAGGACCGTAACTTTTCTAGTCATAGATCTAGTGTAGGTAGCTCCTCAGATGACTCGATCTTTACCAGCGGCAGTTTTGCACAAGCACTGGTTGCAGCAGCAGATAAAGCTGGTTTTAGGCTGGATGGAACCAGCCTGACGAGAACAGGTTTGTAGATTCAAAGTTGATGCTTTCTGCATGAAGGGTGTCTCTGCCTATTCTCTTCTTCTCAGTGAATTTGCGCCTCATTCTTGTCTAACATGCATGGAATAAGGTGGATGAAGATATTTTTATCAGCGTATTTTAAATAAAACTCTTCATTAAGTCTCATTCAGATTTGAAGTAGTGAATAGCACAAGCTTTTAATCTGCACCTTCAGCTTGCTACAGTTTCCCTTTGTGCTGACTCTGCTATAGTTTTACTGACATATGCTTCATTTAATATTTCAGTGAAGAAATCACTAATTCTGCCATGCAGTCTTCGATGATTTCATTTTTTTCAAAATCGACTCACAATCATTTGTATTTACAGTGATGAACATCATGATTAAACTATTATCTCCATCTCTGCTCTTCTGTTGCATCTCTTCTTGCAAAAATGTATTTTCCTGTGAAGTTTTTCTAAGCATGGGGTGAATCAATGTGCTTTTATTATTATCAATACAAACTGTTTGAAAACCTTGTTAATAACTGATTTTAAAATACCTAATTCAATGAATTAATATATTTTGATGAAATTAAATGTTATTTATGACAACTGAATCTGCTAAGTTAAATGTAATAAACACAAAGTGACTGTTTATTTTGAAAACAGCCAATCTTCTAAAATGAATTAATGTAAAGTAAATTTCATTCATATTTTAAAGCACCAAATTTTATTTATAACAAAAAAAAAAAAAGGTTAAAACTATTTTTAAATATTCTGGGAAAAAAAAGTACTTACATTTTCATAGTCTTGTCAAAACAGCAAAAATAACTAATTATTGAGATAATTAAGACAGATTACATAGTATGATTTTCTTATACTTTCTCAGCCAATTCCAGCCTAGTTTCCATAATGTTCCTATCATTTAAAACATTTTACTATTAGTCTGCTATGAAGTCTATCCTTAAGTAAAATGTGTGCACTTGTAAGAAATGTATTTTCATTCTAGGGCTAAAAACTGCAAGCTTTTTGCATACAATGACTTCATGGAAAACACTGCCTTTTAGGAATATTAGGTGTGATGAAAAGAATCAGTGGCAAAGTCCTTTGTCACCAACAAACTGCAGGGTGAACAGATACAGCTTCTCTCTAATGACTGGGACTTTTGCCATTGACTGATGAGATGTCATCATCCTTAAAAGTTATTTTGTTGTTAGTAGTTAAAGCCCTCATTTGCTCGTTATACTAGTGGAAATCTGTCTCATAATTTGAAAAAAAAACAAAGCAATAGAATACAAAAATTAATTTAGACCTTCTCTGACCTACTATGGGCACATTTGGCCAAAATATGTTTAAGTTTATTGTTTTGCTTGAAAAGTCTCCTAAACAGTCTTGAGTGAAATCATCAAATCCTTCCCAATGCTTTGGGAAATTTTTTTTTTTCTGTTATTCTTGGCCTTAGTAAAGGCTAAGACAAAGATTCACCTCAAGTTAATGTTGCTTGTATCAGTACATTAAGAGGTACAGTTTTCACAACAAACAGACAAATAACAAAAGTAAATGGACATACAAACATGTAGACCCTTTCAAATAGGTATAATTTTTTATTGTAGATATATAAATGGAAGCTACAATGAAAGGATGAGAGCCCTCTCATCAGTTATATTTTACTAGCTTAATTAGAACACATATGCACTGAGTACTTACATGTAATTCCTAGGACAGACTATCAGAGTATCCAGAAGTAGTTGTAACAATAATAGGATTACTATCTTCCTACTCTCTTTATGTTACAACAGGCAAAATGGAAAAAAAACCCCAAAAACCTCACAGCTAAACAAATAGCCCTCCTATCATTTCCTCACAAAAATCTCTGGAAACAGAAATAACTTCCCAATGCTAACTGCAGTTTCATTGCAATATGATACCTCTTAGAGTAGTGTGGATCAATCATATAGGTCTGTTAATAGAGATTCTGCACCGCAACAAACTCCCCATTGTGCAAAATGGTGTGTTGTAGTGGAGAAGGAGCAGTGTTACTTTTGTTCAATGCTCTGGATGTAATCCTGACTCTAGTCTTTTGCAGTCTGGACAGTTATTTTCACCCATTCAGAACAGTTGTAAAATGTTCCCACTGATATGAAAGGCTAAGTCAAACTTGATAGCCTCCTGCGACTGTATTTGATTGCCAATCATAAGGCACTAGTGAATCCAGGTGCAAAACATCTCACCTGCCAGATACTTTGGTTCCAGTTTCTATTATGTCATTTGTCATCAAGTTTTTCTTTTTAATACCTTTGGCAAGTTATATTAAGAATTAGTGGATTCACCCTTGTCTCTAAATCTACTGCAGAGTCTGACACTGTTCAGCAATTCTTACTGGAAGGGCTACATACAAATACAAGATGCTGTAATCAGTTATTAAGTGCATTGAATAGTGTGTTTTGAGAGACTGCACATTATTTGTGTTTTCCCCACATCTGATTGAGGTCAGCACTATTTATTTATAAAAGAATGTTTGGTGTCTATTTCTGTTTCAAACCAACATTCTGAATGAATAATCACATTTCTTTAGTCAAAGGAGTGTGATGGATCATTGTCCAGAACTCACTAGCTGCACTTGCATCTTGTGAGCTTGTTTTTATAAAACATCTGTGGGATGTGCTGTTATCTAGGATAGAATTTCAGCCTCCTACCTGTTTTTCTTTGCATTGGTGGTCTGGGATTTTTTAAAATTATTTTAAAGTGACATTTTAATTATGTTCATCAGCTGTTTTATCCTTGGAACAAGGGATTGATCACTTGTCTTTGGCTGCAGCTGTGCCAGGTTAATGTTTCCAGCCTTGCTCCAAATGCGTATTACTGCTTTCTCACAGCTCCAGATTTAGCTGCTTGGGTGGGTGTTCTGTAACCCATTTGAGTTAAAATAAGACAGGTTAGAAAAGGCATACTTTTTATACTGTTTAAGCTCAGGTTGGCTTATTTTGGTAGAGAATTAGAGGATGTCCACATGAGGGGTTCAAATGTGGTAAACTCCAATGGTTGGCAGTGACATGCAGCTGGGAAGCAAGCCTGCCTAAGAGCAGTGTCCTCCTCAGGGTGCACATCATCTATAAGATCAAAAATCAAGCCTGATACAAGTCAGAAAATCTCTGAAGTCAAATACTGAGATGTTATTCTAACATATATGAATCAATGTGAAAGTTCATCTTAGAGAGATTATAGCTCATTTTTTTCATTTTGCCCTCTTCACACTGAGAATACTTCAAACAGTGCAGTGAGTAGCATGTTACTCAGAATTAGGTGTAGCTAGGTCAGGTCGTATGTGATGGTGTGTTGGAAGTAAGCATATCAGTTGCAAGGTTTTACTAGCAAACATAACTCACAGCAGGGTAGACCTTACTCTAAGCTAACTAGAAGATTAAAAAGCTTCTTACTAGCTTGAGGTCAGAAAAGTAACAAACAGCCATTTTGCCACTTTCCATCAAATCTTACACTATTTTGAGCCTACAGTAGCACTGAAAGAGCAGATGTTCTGACTGCCTTATATATTTTCCACTGCAGATAGGATTAAAACATGTAAGAACTTTATGTACCACTTCTAGATGAATTAAAATGGTAACATCCCCAAGATACTTGGCAATAATGACATAGCAGATAAGTACAGATAGAGCTGAATTAACTGAATAAAAATATCAAAATAAGAGGAAGTGAATGTAGTAAGTGAACTGTGCTTCTGTGGTTTCTGCATGATACTTTTAATGATCTGCTCCACAGAACAGCATCAAAGATATTTTTTAAAAGAGAAATCACATAGCTTTATTAGCTTCTCTTCCCTTCCCCCTCTCTCTCTATATATAAAACTGAGGAATAAATTCAGTCAGAATTTCAGTCATTAGGGTTGGGTTTTGTTTTTTTTTTAATACTTAAAAATACTGAAAACTATCAGGAAAATTATAGTATTTAAATGTACTCCCATTTTTATTTCTTCAGAAAAAAAGGGCACTTAAGTATACAAACCTATACTGCTACATAGTTTACAAAATCAGTTATGTTTATCTCACTGGAGTTACTCCAGATATACAGCGCATATGGGAACCAGTAAAATGAGAATCTGGCTCAGCAAACATGAAGGTGGAAGGCAGGAGGAGATAAATCTGGTATGATTGCAAAACTGTTTTTCTTCCCAGCTCAAGGCTGAGGAGTTGTTATGATACATCTGTTCAGCACACAGAGCAGGTAGGCGTTACATGGCATACAGTAGTTTTATCACAACAGATGGAATGATTTTAATTATAAAAGTTGAAGACAAAAGAATGCCAAGTTTTTCACTTCGCTTGTTCTTATGTGTCTTAAAGCAATTGTCATCAATGGATAACTCAAAGGGACACTTGTTTGCCTCTGAGAATTAAAGCAGATTTAACGTTTCACAAGAGACAGTAGTAGAACATCTCATTTCAAGGCAATAACTTCTTTTTAATCTGGTTTCTCTTATCTTTTAGGCAAAGTATATCCTTCCTCTCAGAGACCTCGGCCGAGCAGTCCCTTCTCTACTGACAGCAACACCAGTGCAGCTGTCAATCAGAGTCAGAGGCCGAGGCCAACTAAAAAACACAAGGGAGGACGGTTGGACCAACCTGCCTTGCCTTATCGTAGAGAGGGAATAACAGATGGTAAGTATTGTGCTGAAGGCCCTAATGATAACCTGCAACAGGCAGGTGTGCAGAGTGGAAGAACGCAGAGTAATCTTTTGAGGAGTACATTACAGTGAATTATTAGTTTGGTGAAATGGGGTTTCTGGGTTGCCACATGAGTAGTATTGCAACGCTAGCAGTGTGAAACTTCGTTAAATGAGTCTTCCAGGAGCCTTTCTTCATTTCTGCTTTTCTGCTCTGTACATGTTAGCATCTCTTAGGTTTTCTTAGATCTTAGTATAAATATTACCCAGAAATGGCTGCGTTGCACATGAGTTGATATTGAAAATGCCCTTTGGGTAATTTTACATAAAACTAAAGTAGCCACCATCAGCAGTAGCTGTATGCTGTGAAACCCCAAAGACAAGTGTAGAGCCAGTCCCATGACACTGATATTTGCTGGTTTTGACAGCCGTCCAAGAGCTACAACAATAGGTACATGCAATGCTTTTCTCATCATTCTTCCTTACATCTTGTCTATGCTGCTTCATTCCTGACATCCACTGACCTTGTTTCCCACTTCGATGTCACTTCTCTCTGACCACTGCTTCTCATGTAGAAATTTCAGGCATGTCTGTTCTGCTTTTCTAATGACTCAACTCAGTCTTCTGTCATCTTTGTCTACCACCTCTTGATTTTAGCAAAAGATCCAACTGATGTCTGTTACTCTTTGAGAAATACTGGATAGAAAGGTTGGCCAGTTGGCCTCCTCCCCCTTATTTCTTCTGATCTCTGGTCCTGGCCCTGCAGGTGTTGGAATTATCAGAGCGGAGAAGGAGATAAACAAAAAATCATATTTGAAGGAATCACTAAGGACATATGCAGACCTCTCTTGGAGTGTTCAAAATGGGACAGTTTTGAGAGCTAGGCTGTCCTACCTGCCTCAGTGGCACTCATAACACTATCTGAAACTACAGAAGTAGGTGTGATGCCAGTGAGATTATTCCCTCATTTTAATCAGATTTTGACAAATTTTCTAATGTATGGGGATATGGGGGGGGGAAATTAATTCTAGTATAAACATTCTTCTTATTCTAGTAAAAATTAAGTAAGAATCATAGAGTCATAGAATATCTCCAGTTGGAAGAGACCCATAAGGATTATCAAGTCCAACTCAAATTTCTTCTTTGGACAGGTAATGTAAGAAATAGATTTGATTGAGACTATAGTTAGTTTGGTTTATTTATAATGTACTGTTTATTATTCTACGCACATGTATAAAATCTATTAATAACTTGTAAGGTAGTCTGTGGCATCTAAACCCAACAGACCTCTCCTCTCAGTCATGTTATCAGTTGTACAGTACAATTTTGCACCTTACTCTGACAGATTCTTTGTTTGTCAAAACATAAAAGTGGAGAACAGATTCCTGAAGTGAAAATCTTCACCATTTACATCTCATGCTCTGTAGTTCATCCTCACTACTATATTATTTGGGTAGTTTAGATTCCAATCATATGGATCTGAATTGGTTTAAACATTGATGCCCTACTTTTCCGGATATGATCCGGAGGCCTCCTTGCTACACATACCCATAAAGTATGTCTATCTAGGAGAATAGATACTGTAGGAATGGTGGTGCTGGCAATACTCTTTCTGTGCATATGGTAACTCTTCTGCTTGGCATATCCTGTCACCCTGAACTATGAGCCTTTTGCGCCACAAACTCTGTACATCTGAGTTTGTAGTGCACTCAGTATGGTGGGATCTTAATCCCTTGACTTTTGAGTACTGTTGCTGTAGAAATGTTTAATGATAATGCTGGTAACAGGGACTTAACGTGGTTCCACTTCAGGCCATGAAACCAATGGAAGTGTGACTCCTCAGGATGTCACTCCACCGCAAAACATGGCATTGTTTTAAATTAGTGAAAGAGGGTAGATTTTGAGATCTATTTTAAAAGGCAACTCTTCTGTTTTCACTGGAGGATACTTTTACATCTTGTCTTACCACAGGAACAAACACACACAAATTGTATATATTTCTCCACTTCCATTCTTAGCAAATATGAATCATTAATCTGTAACAGCATGTCTGAGTTACAGCTAAATTTGCAAAAGAAAATTTGTCAATTAAGGAAGCTAAAGATTGTTGTTTCCACCTGTGTATATGTAAAATAAATGAATTTAGGAGTGTCTGGTATATGGAAATTAAAAATGGTAACTGGATGCTTTGTGTGGAATACTGCAACATCCTTTACAAAGAGAGAAAATACCATTATGGGCAAGCTACCATTACAAACATCAAGTAGGAGAACCTAGGATTGATCCAGCAATTCTGAGTCCTAATCCAGATTAGTTGGTTCAGCTCTGGGCCATCCTGATTTCAGTGGCTAGCACCACTGTATTTTTCTTCTGTTTCTAAGATGAGATCTCCAGTCCATTTCCTTAAAAATACTCCCTCTTAGATTTATCATACAAGAGCGTCCCCAAGAATGAGTTGTAGCATCCTGTGTTTAAATCTTGCCACATATTGGATATATCATCTTAAATTTTCATTAACCGAGTAAGCTCCAGCCATGTCCTTTCTTTGCCCTTTCCCACATGCATCCTAAGCACTTCTTTCTTGTTAGCTGCAACCATGCAGGAGAGTGTAAAAGAGCTAAGAAACAGTAATACACAACACATAGCAGACACATCCCAGACTGTGTAAGCATGCGAACATACAACAACCTTGTGCTTACTTTTGTCAGCAATCCACACAAACCCCCTAAAAGTCTGATTCTTCATTTTTCATCAGTCACAGGTCATAATTATCTGTAGATTAACTCTAGATTAAGTCTTCATATTTGTCTTGCTGTACACCTTGGCTTTCAATTTATACATTCTAAAAGACCACAGAATCAACGGCAAATTCATGTAGGAAGAATACTTTATGAATCACTCAGATGGAAAAAACCCTCATTCTGAGCTCCCAGTCCACCACAAAAAAACAAATAGGAGATTATTACTTGTAGTGTCAAGAAGTAATTTGTTTTCCTGGAAACAATGTGTTCATGAATTGCAAAACAGTGGAAACTGTCATGTAGGTGGTAGCATGGTAACTGCATGACTGAAGTCAAAAGTTCTTCCTTAGCTGAGCATGTTTTAAATAAATAAAGAGGAGGCGGAAGGAAAATATGTTTAGGAGTTAAAAAGGAGTGATGGAATTTAAGATGTCTGTTAGCTTTGCCACTGACTTGCTATAGTGTATTACAAATAATTTTTTTCTAAGGTAGATCACTGTAGATCTCTGAAGCTAGATCAGAGACTTAGTAAGTGTCCCAGTAATTATTACTCTTAGGAAAACAAGTCACTGATACCTGTAGGTTCTGTACATTGCTGCTTTTCCAGTTAATAATAAGAGACTATGTCAAAACTCAACTGGGGCCTGAACCACTTGGCTACTGCTCTTCCTTCTAAAGGAGGGCTGGAGTAATCCCAGCCCAAACAGCCATCTGCCACTTACCAGGCATTCTGATGTCCTACAGCTTCTCAACCACAGTCCCTCCATTACTAAATCAATAAGACCATCACCTCCCTGCTAATGCACTTATGAATTGCCTTGGAGGCTTGATAATCCTGCTATCAAAGGCTGCAAGTGGTAGTCTGGATGACAGTCCTCTGGCCTAGTAAATTACTAGCTCAATGTGAATTTTCAGGTGTTTTATCTGGCACCTGGAAAATAAATGAAATCTAGATGGAAGTACAATGACAATCAGTGATACCACTCTGGATATCCTAACTGAAAATTCTGCTGAAGTCCCTAAATTTTCTAGGTTCAAAACTTCCCTAAAGTCATTGACAGGATGGGATGAATTGGCTTGCCTCTACATAGTAATAAGCCCATTAGGGACTGAGACTACTAAACATCTGATTTCTATTATCCCTTTACTAGCGGTCATGAACTATCATGTATGTACTTACTTGCGTGTGGAGGCAGGTACACAGTCACAGAATGGTATGTTTGGCTGGGAAGTGAGAGGAGAGGAAAGGAAAGGCAAGACTGTTCTCTCTTGCATTGGAGTGAAAAATTCACTACTCCAGATACATGGGGTCTTTGCTCGGTCTAGGTAACAGAGCACATTTAGTAATTTTTCTAAGACAGAAGATTCACGCTGCAGGATTTAAGTTGTAGAGCAAATAAAAAGCTGTTTCCAAATAAAGCTGTCTTACAGCTTCTTTTATTAGAAAGGAAAGGTAGGTGTTACTGTGGCAATCAACCCAAGTAAGAAGATGAAAAAGCAAACAGTTTAGTCAGGCAATGGTTGGATAGAATTAGTAACCATTCTTACAGATCTCAGATGTGTCTGACACAGTTCAGTAAGTCTGTCCTCATGCCGGACCCATTTTACATTAATTCCATAGCACGTGTAATTCTTCTAGAATTGTGTGATGCTCCCTTAAAAGTCTTTTTTAAAAAAAATTCATTTCAACTTATCCACAAGTCTGAAGAACTTTTAAAAATGTGGTTTGTTTTTTTGGTTTTTTTTTTACTTCTGTGTATAAGGCAATCATTATGCCCATTTTGCAGATGGGAAATTAGCAGCATAAATCTACAGTAATTCCAGGAGTTGCATCTAGCTCTAGAATATGCAGTATTGGTTAAGTACAAGCCTGCCTTCTTTCTTAGTATCTAATTAGTAGCAACTTGTAGACATCAATTTCTGAATAAGGGTACTGTATTTTAAGAAGTGTAACTGCAGTAATTTCAGCTTTTTTTTTTTTCTTTGTTATGATACAAACATTTTTTTTCTTGAATGGGAAATATTTTATCTAGGGAAATTGTACTGTCACATGTCATGTTATGACTGTTTTTTTGATTCAGTGCCCCTCCATAAAGTGCTTATAGATCACAACTTTGGTAATCTCTAATTCAGATTGCATAATCAGATGCCGTTGTTGTGGTTTTATACATTGACTGGCTATGATCGCAATAAAATCATTTATAAGAAATGCCACTTTGGAATCCAGCACTATAAAGCAATTTTAACACTGGCAAGCTCCCATACTCTCCTGCTTCCACCTACAGTAACTCAAGTATAGTCATTGTCATGAAAGGTCACATCTATATTCATAACTAAAAATTTCTCAAATAAATTAGTGCTGAACATAAAGCATACACGAAGTCCAATGACAGATAATTATAAGGCTGTTCTAGACAGAAGATAAATATCTTAGTCTGGGATATAGCACTTCAGCTGTGAACAAACATATAAGAGTAACATTAGATACAACTTCTGTCCCTTGTAGACGCAAATAACCCACATGTCCTCATTTATCTGTAAGAAACAATGCTGACTGGAATGACTTTAACAACTTTAGAAGCATTTCTGCCCCATTTGTGAGGTATAATTATCACCTTTAACAGCAAGGACAAGAAAAAGTGTCTGTGTAGCATTATGTAAAGCTGGAATACAGACTTTGAAACAAATTCCCTCCAATGGTTTCCTCCTCAATTTATAAAATGAGTTTCAGCCTAGAGTTATGAACATCAGATTTTCTTGCAGGCAGAGGAGAGCTTCACTCAAGCAGAGGTTTACTTTTTCATGTCTGCTATTGAGCCAAGTTCAATTCCTTCATAGACCTTTACAACACTGAGATACAAATGACTAGGAAGCAGGACAGACCCATATGTAGTGTAAGCTAAGACAGTTTTAGTGAAATTGTTGGGACTGCACAGATTTATTTAGACTATATATTGCCTAAAACCACAATGATCAACAAGTGTTGTACATATGAAATGGCTATTTAATACAGAGATTTTTCATTACAATACTAAAGGGAATCCTCTGTTCTGTTTGTTTCTTTTTTTTTTTTTCCCTTGGGGGTGGGTGGGTTGATGTAGAGGGATGGGGTGGGGTTTTGTTGGGTTTTTTCTTTGTTAGTTGGGTTTAAAATAATCTGAGGCTTTTCTGGGCTATTATAATTCTCTCATATAGTTTATATTAAAATCTTGCATTTAGAATTGTAATCATCAAGATTCTATAATTACCTTGAATCAAGAACTAATAAACAAAATGTACTTTTGCCTCCACAAATGTATTAGTAGTTTGATCTTCAGTATTACAAGCATCTTAGTAGTCCAAGTGATACACTTGAAAAAGACAAGGGTTGTTAGAGATCAGGCAAACATCTTTCAGTGTTCAGCTCACATTGTATTTTAATTGATTTTATTTGCAAGACTGCTAAATTTAAGATTAGCCATCCTTTTGTCTGGGAAGTGCCTAGTTCTTGGCTAGACTTTCAAACTCTACTTCAACAAAATGCTCATCTCTTGTGTGGCAGTTCCTTTTGAGCATGCATTTTGCACAGATATGTCATGGCTTTTTCAATGAGAATAGGTTTTGTGGATGATTTTTCCCAATTTTTTAGTGCAATTTTATTCATTTTGATAAAGCTATATGTTTAGATTTTGAGTTTAAAACTCGAGATGAAAGTGAAGCCCAAAATGTTGCCTGCTGGCACAGGTCAGTTTTTCAGAGCCTTTCTTAATTGGTTGCTGTTACTGGAAGAGCCAGCTGGAGTGTACCCAACAGAAAATAAGTCCCATGCTTAGAAATCTAAGTCACGGCTCAGAGTCTATTGATTTTTACAGAAGTTAGAAAGTGCTAGCAACACAGTAACCTGAATAAAAAACTAGCAAAAGTCAAAAACACGTTGCTGACTAACATGAAATTTCCTCCATTTAAAATCAGCACATGAAGTGATTTGTACCATTTCCAAGGGATATATTTTTTTTTCTTTTCAGCGTCAAACAGACCTTCTGTTTCAACTAAAAAATTAGTTTATCTAAATCTTATTCACATTTTTTAGATCTTCCACCACCACCCGACCCGCCCCCTGGTCAGGGTTTAAGGCAGCAAATAGTCCCCGGCCAGCGCGGAGGCTCGGCAGAAAGGAAAGGAAGCTCTCTTGAGAGGCAGCATGCACCGAACGTAGATGAAACAAAGAGCTCCCTGGACCGGCAAGCTAGGACGTCACTAGAGTGGCAACGGCAAACCCAGGAGTGGATAAGCTCTACAGACCGCCAAGAGGATTTCAGGAAAGCCCAACACAAACAAGCCTTCGGATCAGGTGTGTGTGTGCTGCACCAGCCGAGGCAATGCAGACGGCTTCATGACACTACTCAGCTGAGGGTTTCTGTACCTGACAGGAGTCCAGTATCACCTGACACTACTCTGTGCCAGCACTGGTGAGGCTTAGGTTGGAAAACAAGAAAGGGCAAAGTGAAGAGAGCTTGTGATCCAAGTGTTTTCCCTCCTCCAACAATGAAATCTCAGCGCCTGAATCGTTGCATTCTTCACAGTGCTATGGCGATTTCTGATGTTGTAGAGCATAGCGGTGCTAAGAACAGGAACAGTTGCTGAAAGACAGGGAAGGAAAAAGGGATCCTTACCGTATTTTCTGTAGGATGTGTTTATTTATGCATACAGGGGCATATTTTCCAGTTGTTGCAACCCGCTTCTCAATTGGCAGCAGCTTCTTTTTGTCTGCAAGTCTGATCCTTCTGAGATACAGACATTCTGTCCAGCTGTATTTGAAACAGTCTTCTCCTTATTAAAAAATACGGCAATGTTACAATCATCTCTTAGGCTCAGAAAGATGGCAGTGCAGGTTTTCACCTTTATGTAGGGACGTTGCTGAGTGCTGACTTTATCTCCTAATGGATTTCAAGGCTGTAAAAAATGTCTGCAGAAGGAGATGCTGAGCAAGAGTTGTGGTTCTACAACAGTCACGGATTCCTTCTCTCAACCTGACCTCAAGTAAAAACTGCTTTTTCATGTCCCCTCACTAGGGTATTTAATCCTCTAATCACATGCTATCCCAGTGATAGAGTGATGCAAGAGGACAATTAAGAAGATGTAAAGAAAACAAAATTTATATGATGAATGTAGCTTTCCGTAGGGCTACACTGTTTCTTCAAGTATGTATGTATGTAGCTCCCACAGTAACATCAGAGGTGCTCATATCACCCATCTTTTTCCTGTTTTTATTCTACTGTTAGTGGTCCTTGTTAATCTTATCATATTAGTATCAATCACAATCTGAAAAAAAAAAATAGTGGTGTGCAGTCAAACCTGTCACAGGAGGGAGGCAGGATTTAATGAATACAATCCTCCTAGGCAATATTGCTACCCATATTTAAAATACAAATATTTTAAATACCATCCACATTCTAAATTATAACAATAATAGAACTGTTAAAACTCCACAGTCTTTCAGCTGCATAAACAAGCTGCATAAACACTGTGAAATGATGATGTGAAGCTGCAAGTTTAAAATGGAGTGTTATATTCAAGCTACTTAGTGAAATGGCAGTTTTAATTACAATGTACAATATATACAAACTCATAGAAAATACATAAAATATACTTTATACCCTTTTTTTAAAAATTATTTTTAAGGATGCTTCTCTGGCCTGGTTAGCCAGAGACACTTGTTTCATAAGTGTACAAATAGAAGTTATCAGTATTCTGTGATACAGAGGTTATACAGTAATAAAATGTCCATCCTGCAGGACTTGTATTTATCTGTCCATAAATAAAACTCACTTGATCTTGACAGTTCCAGTGCCCTACACAAGCACTGAATTTAGGGCTGAATTGATCAGAGGTATCCTGTTCTTGTCAAATTAAGGATGACTACAACACTTGTATATCCTTTATGCATGACAAAGTGTTTCTCTAGGAGATTTTTATCTCAGTTTTACTTTGATGAGAAAACTTCATAAAATTTGTGCACAAGGTGGCAGAGCTTCACATCTGTCTGGATTCTCTTCCCAGCTCCTTGCAGTACAGCTTTCCTACTCTGTATTCTTTCCTCTGGTGTATTTTTTAAAAAGGCTACTCATGTGTGTGATGCTTGTTTATATTTCCAAATTCTCAGGGTTTAATAATATTAATTCTGCTTCTTCACTTCTCTTTTACTAATGACAAAAATCTCTGGAAATCTGTCCTGTCCCAGTTTTCAATACATTTTGAAAAGGTGTTATTATTAGCTGATGGCTTTCAGAAAACAGCTATTTTGCAGCTCAGGGGGCTTCATTCAGACAATAGCAAGCTGTGAGCAAAATTCTGAAAGCAAGACCTCTGGTTTGAAATTGATTAGAAGAAAAAGCAACTAATTCTGGGAACTGTGTTTCCACATGTTGCTTTTTATATAAACAAGATCGCTGAGTTCCTGCCCGTGGCTTCATTGTGCAGCTGCAGTTACAGCACATCAAATGTGACATTCTCAGCTACCCCTCTAAAGAAAGTAGTGCTAGATCAAGTTACTGTACTTTTGATAATATTAAAAACTTTTTGGTTGTCTTATGTGGTATCGAAAAATTCATTGCACTTACATGACCTGATTTCATAGGGGCTAGAATTTTATCTTCACATTGAAGTTCCAGTATTGCAAAGAGAAAGACATCAGCAAAGGCCTCCTCATATTCTTTGTAGGCCTGTGCCATGAGGCATTGGTTTCTTGAGTCTTTAATAAATGTAAACCCACTCTAAGGAGTGGACTTCAGACCTTTCATGTGCTAGAATGTTGTGGAAAACTTAGTCTTTATTTTATGTCAGAGTTGCTTATTTTATGGATTGTATTTGTTACAACAGGTAATTTAACACACCATATGCTCTATGATGATAATGCATTTTATATTTATTCATGGTCTTTTTTTTTTTTTGTTGGTATTTCATTGAACCCAAAGGAGGCCCTATCCTGAGTCCACAAACTAGAAAAACAAATCAATTGACCATATATGTCATATTCAAAATATTTTGCAATGCTAGTGGCTTTTCTTTCCATTCTTTAAAAATGTATCCAGCTTTCTGCTAAACTGATTTATGTCACTTGCTTTATTGCTGCCTTAATGCAAGCTGTTCCATACTTCAGCCAGCCTTTGGAAACCAGGGTTGCATCTGATTCTATTGTTAGGGCTTGATAGATAAAGAATAAGTACATCATTTAGGAGGCTGTGGCTATTAAATGTCAGTTTGCTATGTCTTTTAAGCATATCTTTTTATTTCAGCAAGGACAGCACACGGTCATAGCACAAAACTCTAATAATGCCCTTACGTCCTACAACGCAAATATTCTGGTCCCTTGGGCAGGGTTGGAGGGAGATACTGCAGTAGAAAAAGAAATCAGCTGCCTACCCTCTTCTGCAACAGATTTACTTTACAAACAAGTGCTGTTCAATAGCAGATCACATGGGGTTCTGTGTCATACTCACTTGTGGCATTAGGTACAAAAATTAAATTCTGGGTTTCTTTCAAAAATTGGTCCTCGTTCTGCATTTCTGTAAATTAACTGTTCCTCTGTTGGAGCCTTTGCAAAGGCTTCAAGATTGTGAATAAAAGCATTTTTGTCTCTTCTTTTTTTCCAACCACCTCCACCTACTTTTCCTTCTGTGTTCCTGCCCTCTTGTCAAAATGAGTCAGTTTCTCCTCATCAGGTTGTTTGATAGCAAAGACAATATGAACATCAAAATAAAGAGATCCCTTTCAGCCCAGATTCACTTAAAAAAAAATGTAAGATTCAAGCAAGAGGCATCCCACTGATTTCAGAAGGGGCAATTCCCGTGTTTGAGGTTAAGCATCTATACTCACATTCTTTCTTGAATCCAACTATATTTAGCAGTGTCTCTTTCTTCAGCTCCTGAGACAGAAAAAATGGCTCATATGTAGAGCAAAGGGAAAAAAGTGCATCTGCTTCAGTGTTAAATCAGTTCTGTTCTTTTGCTTCTTTGGTTAGGATTATTAAAACAATATCTCCTGGAAACTCTAATCAGATGTGATGCCTTGCTTTATTTCATGCTTTATGAAGACATATGGTCCTATGCTTTATGGGTATTAATCCTGCTCTCACAAGCAGTTCATTACTACAAGCCTTCACAGAGGAGGAAGCCAAGTGAGCAAAAGCAAACCTTTTGCTCATAATGAAACATGAAACAAATTGCAGGAAGATTTACTTACCCCAAATATTACAACCACTAATACTGCATAGTATTTTCTAAAGTTATTCACAAACAGTTAAAAAATTCTTCAGTGTACATTCTGGTGTTAGAAATCACTGAGCTACTGGAAACTATTGAAAATATCTGGCACTGTAATTCTTTATCTAAATTGATCAAAGTAGCATTACCATAAGTTAAGCTAAAGAATGGCAAAAGCACATTCTTGCAGGCTTGAAGCAAAAATCTAATTGTAGCTGCATTGTTTGGGAAATTGCATGTGCATCTATTTTTATTAAAGTATCTATGATTCATGATCTATTCATGATCTTCATAATGAATCTAGATGGCTTATAATTAATACAAAGTAACTCACGAGTTTACATGAAAACGAGATTAAATTCATGCTAGTTTCTTTGTCAATGAGATACAATGTGGTAATACTACCATGCTATAAAGCAAGGCAAAAGACATATATCTGAGGGCAGGAATATATATGTGATGTCCGTATAAGAATAGCTTGTTCATTCATGTTTGTAGTAATTTATTTGCCTTTTGTTTTGTTTCATTTTGCTTTTCTAGAAGAGGCACTCGTTCCATATAGCAAACCCAACTTCCCATCCCCTGGTGGCCACAGCTCTTCAGGAACAACTTCTTCTAAAGGATCGACCGGACCTAGAAAAGGTGAAGTCTTGCGAGGAGGTCACCAACGCAATGCCAGTGACCTTCTCGATGTAGGCTATGTGGGATCAAACAGTCAAGGACAGTTTACTGGTGAATTATGTAAGTTTATCTCTAGCTACAGTTCAAACTCTCAAATAGACAGAAAAGGAAAAAGATATGCATCTGTTTTGAAGAGAGGAAGAACTTAAGAGTGATCATGAGATTCCAGTTTACCCAGATCTTTTTGCCTTCTAATGTATTTAGGCTGTGATGTTAAAAAATTGAAGTCCTTCTGCTCTTTTGTTTGAACTACCAAATCTGTGTAAGCCATGCCATGTTATCTACATAGTATGTCTTATAGCATATGCTAGTGAAACACTGGGGAAATTTTAGGAAAAAAAATCAGGAATTTAGAATTTTCATTGCACAGTATAGCATAGGAATGCCATTGGCAGTATTTCTCAAAGGAGTGAATGAAAAGGGTGTTGAATTTGTTTGGAGTGGTGGGAAACTTGTGAGGCCTTCTCTTTAACTGTCTGTTGCTGACTGTGTAGCCCATTTTTTCAGTTGTGTATCCTAACTAATTTCCCAGGCCAGGGGAATTTTTTTCCAAACTTTTTTCTATTATCACTCAATATTTGTTAAACCTTGTATGAAATCATATTAATAATGTGTACATTGTGGTAGTATCAGTTGCCAAAAGGTTTGACTGCATTGCTTGAAGTAGTACACCAACATCCCAGCTAGCTCAGGCATACTGGTATGTTAACTAGTAAAAGCAATATAGCTGTTGGCATGTTTGCCTCCTGTTTGCTGCAAGTTGAACTCACACTACCTCCCAACAATTACTGTCGGGTAATTTGTAAAAGAGCCTATGGTGATCCACAAACCCTGAAAATAGCTGTCTCAGATATGGTGTTGGTATGCCTCCATTGCTTTTCACCTTAGAAGCAATTAACTCCCTTTTCCCAACCTATTGAATGTTCATCCTGAGGTGCAGTAATATTGCCATAGGTTTCGGTTTATGGGTTTGAGGGGGTGTTTTATTATTGTTGGTTTGGGTTTCTTTTTCCTTGTTACAACCTCTTTCTCTTTGTTTCTCTCTATAGAGTAGTTGAGAAGACACGTTGCAAGCTGCTCTGATGGACCATCAGGTCTACACTCATGGAAGTGATGACACTAAACAGTGCAATGAACATTTTCTTTATTTATGTACTATTAAAAGAACTGTAAATGCAATGTAAAGACACACAGCCACACATATCCCACAGATACTTTACTTGTGTTCTTCTCTTTAATACACTATACACCTTAAGCTATTCCTTGTCAGGAGTATATAAAAAAAAGAAAAAAAAAAAAAAGAAAAAAAAATCACCCTCCAAGATGAAAAGGATTTCCTTCTGTATATAATTTCTTTTGTTGCATTGCTATGCAAACTCACCTTCTTTTTAGCTATGTTCATATTCATGTCTGTTTTTATTGGTCTGTTGTACTATATGTGAATTAATAGGCTGTGGTGCCATATATTAACTTTTAATTGTGTAACTTTTATGTTTAAAGTTTGCACTGCAATTTTATTTGGTGATAAGCACAAAACTCTACTCCTCATGACATGAAGAAAAAAAAGAATGTGTGAAGAAGGTTTACATACTGTAAGCTACTTTGGATAATGTTGGATGTAAAGAAGTGTGTTAGGTGGTTTTCCATTGGGGTGTAGAAAGAAGAAAGTGACAGGCAAAACTGATGTCAGTGAAGACATTAGAGACATTTAAATCTTTGAAAAGCAAGCAACATAGTTGCTTCTCCTATTTAAGAAGGGATCAGAAGTTGGAAGTGTCAGATTAAAGAGTAAATATGAAAATTAAAGGTAGCATGAGATGGCCTAGACCCTTTCACTAGAATGACACCCTTAGTATCTGTTTTTAGCCATCCCATGCCATTAAGTAAAGGGGAAGAAAAACAAACCTTGCTACAAACAAAAGAACTTAAGGTGTTTCACTAAAGCTGGTTTTATATTGCAGTTTTAAATGTATGGCTACCATTAATTTTTCCAGCCCGAAATATGACAGAGATTTCCCAGAGGAAATAAACAACATAAACTCAAGAAATACGTAGTAAGTTGTTAAGGATGCAATTTATTATGAAGACATATTCAGGCTGCTTCCAAAAAATTGAAATGTCAGAGTATCCTATTTCACCTTTCCAATACATGTACAGTACAATAGAGAATAGAGCTGCACCACTGAAATTCATGACATTAATTGTTTTGATGCAGTCTAAGCAAACCTTTGTGTTCTGTTACCTGACGTCTGAGAAAGCTGAAGTTGGATCTACTAAATTTGTAGTAAAATGTTCAGGGTTTGGAAGGAAAGCAATGTTCAAATTATTTCTGACTTGCATTAAGTACATTTCTGGCAATACAATACATCCAAATAGTTGGATCTAAGCAAAGAAAATCCTTGACCTGTGTGAGTGACTTCAAACTCTAATATGATGAGGAAATAACGCATGTTTTACACTTTTGAATAAACCAGACTCTGTAAGTGGACATTAATGACAGCATTCTGTCTCTTCATTAATTTTCATGACTGTCCAAATCTTTACCTCTCAAATCTCAATAAGGAAATTGTCAGACTTTTCTTAGAATATTGTATGTGGATACCCCACTCATTTGATGCTCAATTTAAATGTTGCATCCTGAAGTTTATTTACGTTAGTTATCTGACCACAAACAGAAGATTCCATTTGAATACTCTCTCATATAACCAGTCTATGTTGTTTTATATATTGCCTTGAAGCTCACCAGTATTAAGAACACTTTTAGAAGTGGCAGAATTTTAGAAAAGTAAATTACATTGCTAAATATGTGTTGCTTTTCATTTCATTAACTTATTCCATGATAAGATAAAACACTACAGCCATCAACTATAACTCAGCACTACTGAATATTTTAAATCACTAGTTAACTTCTTTAAGGTTGAGACTGTTATTTAGCAGGTTACAAGCCAAAAAAAAAAAAAAATTAAGAAAAAAAGTATACTTTTATTTATATATGTGACCAATGGACATATGTGATTTTCCTGCTTGTTAAAATCATTATCCTTAAAATTTTCAAGCAAGATAAAGAAAGCATTGCATTTACATATGTAAGGTTTTTATTTCAGTATTATCATCTTAAAAGAAAACTATTCCAGGTACAGTTCAAATTTATTTTTCTGGAAAATGTTTAACTCAGTCACTGGTAGATTTATTATTTTTCTTTTAATTCAAGAGCTTGTGCTGAGCTTTGGTGGAACACCTTATTCACTATATTCTATTCAAAATTCAGAATCATTAGACGTTGATAAAGCCATCCCAATTACTTTCAAATATGTGTTTTATCTCTTCCACTGGAAAATAAATGTGTGTCAGTATTAAAGCTGTGCAGTACCATGATAGTCACTAACTTGTCCATCTGCTTCTGTACATTTTTGTTCATTAATAATTTGCTTACAATATTACATAAGGTGTTGTTGTGTACCGCGAAGTGTCTCCATTATCTTACAGGTGACGTCTCTTCGTTTTTCTCGCTCTCTTTTCTAAACAGTGTACTTCCAATGAACCACAGTACATATTTTTTAAAATACCATTTAATTTACTATTTTAAAAGAAGTATTCTTCTTTTTAGAAAAAAAAAATCAATTGAAAACATTTATTGTGAATAATGTGTTTAAAGAAAAGGGATGTTGTGGCAGGCACTTAGAATTGTTTTTTTAATTTGTTTTTTTTAAAAAAAATGTTTATTGGCTACGGTTTGTTCACGAAAAAGTATGACCTCTTAATGTGTTTCATTGGTATTAGTGCAGCAAAGTTCAATTGGCATAAGAAGTTGGTTAATAGTACTGTTGAAGTGTGTATTGTATATTTACTGGGGAAAAATAAAACATATTCACATTTCAAATCTATGTTAAAAGACCTCGACTAAGACGTCAATATGTGAAAACATGAACTGAGAAAATCAGGCAATAATAACATAGACTGAGCTATAATCATCACTGTCCACTTACAGGTAACAAGGAATGTTTTACATGCTGTTTTTTGAACTAAGTGAAGATCTGTCTTATAAATAGGCTAGTGGTAAGCATTGTTTATCATAAGGATTTCCATTTAAGGTCCTGTCTGTATTAGGAGTAGTTGTACCAACATAATTACACTGATACAGCTACTCTAGTGATATAGCCATACTATTTCAATATACAGTAAGGACTTTACTTAAAGCACATGAAGTAGTGGACATGTAAAACCTGTGTTTAGTGGCTCTGAATTCTTGGGCTTGGGGTTTTGTACCCATGGAGCTACTGCTAATCCAGTACAGAATATTCCCGGAATGTATAGGTAGATGCTAGGTCAATGTTTATCAATCTTTGCATTGAATGTAGGCTCAATTTTATATGCAGAAGGGCTGAAGGACTGAATAATAAATTGTTACATGTGCTTCAGTGGTGTATTGCTGTCTAGGCAGCCATTTCAGTGATGGAAACAGCAGACATTATTTTATTTATTGTTTCCCAAGTCCTTATCCAAGTCAGCGAATCTTTTAAATAACTTTTGATTGTCATGTGAAACACAGCAGAAACGCTGTTCCTTGGGAAAAGTACGGAAGAAAAGGAGCATGGAGTGTTTTAAGTATATTGATTGAACTGTACACCAGTGTGAACAGAAGACATGACTGTTTGAAATAATGATCTGGTGGCTTATACTTACTTCAGCCCATACATTGCCAGCCAGGAGAGGAAGTATGTACTGGGGCTGAGAAAGAGTCCTCACAAGTGACAGAGGAAAGGTTATCAGGTTGGGGAAAATTCTGGCAGGAACTTCTTAAAAAAAAAAAAATAGAAAGAAAGGAAGAAAAAGGGGAAAAAATTAAAAGAAAAAAAAAAAGGAAAAAAAGTACAGGTTATTCCTTTGGTTTTCTACGATTTGTGCAGTGTGGGTTTTTTTATGATTAAATGGCCTTATGGAATTTTAGCAGGGGAACTAGAAAGAACAGAGTAGGCCTTCTTTTGTAATGACTGGGGGAACTTGTTTGCGGAGGGGAGGATTTTTTAAATTTAATTTAAATTTTTTTAACACATTTTGTGTTCCATCTATCCAGAATACAGTAGCTAAAAATAAATTATTTTTTAAAGCCACGTGGGCAATGGACAATTCACTTAGGAGGTACATTCACACAGCAGAAGAGATGGGAAAGAGTAATAATACTGAGAAATGGAACACATACACTGCTTTGGAATCAGCCACGTCCACAACAATTTCACATGTAATTCTGAACCATTGATAATATGTATAGGCTTCATTGCTTTTGGTTTCTGTACCAAAATTAGTTATCCATTAGTTCATAGGAGGCCTAAATCCTCAGGACACTAGAACTGGTACTGTATTTTAAATGTGTGGTTGATCCAAGCCAGTGAGACTGCAGTATGCTTAGGGTCTACAAGCCCCAGCTCTGTCTACTCCCACCCCAGCAGTCTCCAGCTAGGAAGCAGATAGGAGCTTCAGGTTCAGTGGGTTTTAGAAAATCCCTTTGCCAAGCACTTTGTCAGTCATCACATATGTAGAGGTTGGGCACTTCAGGGAAGGTCTCCAATGAGTCAGGCATTGTCGCAGTTCATGTTGAGACCACTTAGGCAAGGCTTACATTTTGGGACCATTCTCCCCAGTCCTTGTCTTGGTGCTGTTCTGCTATGGTCCATATGCTCAGTGCTGCTGCTATCCTCTGAATATGGGGTACCTCATGTGGGGGGTGCAAAAGAAGAAGAGGTGCAGTGGTGCTGAGGGGCACATCGTGCTCTGCATGCCTTGAGTGACAGGATATGTGCCCTATTAGTTAAAAAGAGACCATAGAATACAGCAGAGCAATGATTCCAAACATCCATGCTCTTCCTAGCTCCTTCTCTGCTTCTGTATTAGACTGAGCTCTTGCCATGCCAACAGCTTCATCCAAAACATGGGTTATGACTTAGAGGGCATCTCATGGTATGCAGAAGACATGTAGTGCCTATATGCTCTGAATATGGACTGGGGATTTGGGGAGAGTTAATCCTTAGCTCTGCTGTTAGCATGAGGACTAAATTGCTCTCTGGCCTGTCTCTAACTGTGTAGATGTATCCACAAAAACCTCAGCAGAAAACAGGTTCCTATAGCACACCTAAGTATTGCAGCATCTCTCTTGGCATGTGACTGCTCTTTCAATCTGTCATAGACCATCCCAAGTTCTGTGATGGATTCTTACCACATCTTCAGAACTGAAATAGTTTACATTGGCATTTAGGTAAGTGAGGTTGTTTTTTTTCTCTGTAGCAGAATGGAAAACAAATCAAAACAAAGCACTAAAACCCCAAACCTGTTAACACGCCTCAAAAATCCTAGAATTTCAGATATACATGTTTGAAGATTATTTTTTTCTTAGCATGTTGTCTAGCTACCATTAAAATTATCTTTTCAGAGCTGCTACTCTCCTTCTGCCCCCTCCCTCGTTCTCCAGTACTTACATTTCAGCTGTAAAGAAGTTATGAGAGAGTAATTACATTTGTGTACTTTTGGTGTTATAACTTTAAACAACACGGTGCACAGTTGCATTCAGTTCAACTGATCAAAGTCACATAGGGATTAAATGTTTGTTGTTTTCTTCTAAAAAGGCCTGCTACTGTTTGTGCTGATATTTGTTCCCCATTTGTGCTGATGAGTGCATCTTTTGCCTTCAAGGATGCCATTAGTAATTCTCCTTTGTGTTCAAAAGCAGGATCCATTGTTCAACACTTAGAGAGCCACTGCATGCAGGTAAAGAATATAACAGCTTGAGCAAGTGCTAATTAGAACCAATTAAACTTAATTGACCTCCTTTGGCAGTAAAATGTATAATAGAACTTGCTCTGTCCTTGCAAAATGGAGATCTCGCCTCTAAACATGAGTGAAGAAGCATGGTTTCATGTATCAGCCGGTAGTAATTATGTGGGTATAACAACCAGGAAGCAGCTTGCTGCAATTTGTTCTAATAACTGAGCTCTACTGTACTACGGCAGTGGAATAACAGTGAGATTTCTATTTTAAATGATAATTTTTACAGAGCAAATGAGCATCCCAAAATACCAATGCTAATCTCTGAGAATGAGTTGGCAGAAAAATACAGAATCTCTTTCATGGGTAAGTAATGGTGACCATTAAAAAAAAAAAAAAAAAAGAGGAAGTTATTTGCCTGCAAGTTAGAAATTTCTCTGATGCTCAGAGGCTGTGTCTATCTTGAACAGCAGATAAAATCGTTGCTGTGCTTGGAACAGCCTACATCTCAGCATAGCTTCCTCACTGCACCCTGCAATGCGGTTGCCTTCTGCAGACTTCTGTTGGAAAAGGGGCACTGATATTCATCCATCTAAAACTGGAGGTGCCATGGGTCTGCACCACTACCACTGGCACCATTTAGGACATGGTCAGAGGTATCCAAATTTCACTCTCTTAAGAGAGAAGAAGTACAATCGAGGGGGAGTGAATCAAGGGTACGAAATGTAAAATTGTGTAACTTCAAAATCATCAGTGTTAGATACTAAAATGCACATCTCTCTGAAAAGCTCAAAAAACATTCTCATTAGTAAAAAGAACCGATCCCACTTCAGTGACCATGACTTTTTCTTTAGCAGAAACTGAATGCAACTGATTTTGCTGCTTACTTGGCCTTACTATGAACAGCAATAAAGGTGTTAGTCAGGTGGGGACTTTGATGTGACCAATAACATCACTTTCCCTTCAGGGAATGTTCCTGTGCTGGCTTGTTAATGAATTTCTTTCTTAATGAGTATCATTAAAAACCCTTTGATTAGCTATTTGTGTGAATGCCCTTCCTTTCCCTCTAAGCTGCTTCTTACACTAGTGGCAGCAAGATTTTGCCCAAGGCAGAAAGCATGCAGCTGTATTCCTTTCCTCATGAATGCAAGTCTGAGGCAAACTGCAACAGAAAAGAGAGAACAGAAATAAAAATAATAATAAAAAATCCCTCACGGATGAGTTGAAGTTGCTTTCTACACATGTACAAGCTGAGCAGACACTAGGATTCTGATGAGAATGTCATTAAGGAAAATGAAGAGCAATAGGTTGTGATGGTGAAGCATGTAACAATAATTTACATACACCTTAAGTGCCAACAGGCAGAGAAACAAATAAAGCTATAACCTGAGGAAAGGGAATGCCAGAGAATAAATGGACCGCAACAAGCAAACAAAAAATGCCATGTCATAAAATATAGCAAAGAGCCTAGAAAACAAAATTAAAAACAGAACAGGGCATTTCACATCCCAGGATCCTTAATGAGATATTGATGGCATGATATTGCGTACTCCTATGCAAGACAAAAGGAAGACCGAGGAATACAAAACCAATTAGGAAACAGATTTGGCTATCTAAGGTTTAAAAGAAAGAGATGTGGCATGGCAGAGTACAATTAATCACCAATTGCCTGAAACACTTTCTTCTCCAGAGCTACCGCAATCCTATCTCCCCCACTACCAATCTTAAAATGACAAGCACTCGATCCAGTTTGTATTTAAATGAAATCTCTTTCTGCCTTTCCTTCCCCAGTCCCCCAAATCTCCCAGAGAATTGCATATCCTGACAAACAAATCTTTTGCATTTATTCTGATGTGAGGCTTTAAACTAGCTTCAACCTATCCACCTCCTCCTTGCTTCTTTCCTTCTTTCTTTCTCATCAGGTATAAGTTTCATCTACATATATTCTACTTTGTGTTCAGGCATATAATGAGGGTTTTCTATTTTTGTCTTTTGCCCTGAAAGCTGTGTTAGACACGTCACACTTGGAGATTTATACAATTTCACTTTCATGTTTGATATATGTGGAATATGAGGTTTAAGTTTAAACTAGGTCATTGGGTGCCTTTGGAGCATTTGTAAGTTAAGGGAGAGGCATTGATGAGTCTCGATTTGAGAGTTTCAGCCATGTGTGCAGAGCTTGAGAAGCTCAGGGTGAATGATAACAGTTGCAGAAGGATTATGGCCATGTGTCGTGACCCGTGTCTACTCTGCCATACATGATTCTCTGCATCAATGTGCACATGTTAATAGCAGCACAGGAATGTAGCTTAAAACATCTGTAGTAGTAAGTTGCTCTAAATAGTGACAAGCCATGAGTAAATATTGGTTCTGGCCAAATCTATGGTAAAATTCCAGTGTTTCTTTCAAATCAAGCTGAAGTATTAGTTTCCAGGTTATCTTTGCAGTGTTGTAGCAGAGTTTTACACATCTAAAGGACTGCCTTTCTATTCTGTGCAGCTTACAGCCTTGGGACATTTAAGCATATTCTAATTTTTTCTATATGAATGTCTGCATATGTAACAACCTGTTTCCAAACACTGGGTTAAATTTCCATACATACTTTGGGATGTTTAAGAAGTTACTCAGATCACCTATTGCCAGGTAATAATCATCAAAGAACAGTCCATCCATATTTTCATATTCTTTTCAGTCTTGTGTAGGCCCATGGAAAAGAATGGATATCAACTGTAGCAGTTGGTTGCAGATATATCATACTTCTTATTTCAGTGAGGAATTCAGGAGGCATGATTTTCATAGAAACTGGTGTCAATTGGTTGATGAGAAACTAATGTTAAAAGCACTAGACCTCTGAGATCTGCTAAGTACCCTTGTACTTTAGCTGAGGGTAAAAACTTTCATTACTTTTCCAGATACTTTTCACTTAATTAATTAAATCATAGAATTGGAGCATATTCCCGATAGAGCTGTCTGGGTGAAGGAACTTCAGTTTGAAGCTGAGTTACTCTGATCATGAACTCCCATTGAAGCAGTACATGGACTTTTGTGTGACAAGTATTTCATGTCTTTCTGTCAGAAACGGGAAAAAAAGGCAGAAAGTAAGTAAAAGCCTAATAAACTCATCAGCCTTTAGTGAATGCTTGAAGTCCCCTCTATTTTGCATTCTGTTTAGCATAAGCCACAAAATGTTCGGTATAGGGATATCTTTGTGCCTGCTGATATCCCTGGCAAATCTGGCCTCACTGGTCACACTCAGAGATGATGGAGCAGCCATGGTGGGGGAGGATGAGAAGAAGAAAAGGGAAAAGAGAAGAAAATAGAAGGCATAGAGTATCTCAACAGTTTTCAGGACAAAAGATAATTCTATTCTTTTCCAGTCAGTTTTGTAGCATGTTGTGGATCTGGTACACAGAACTACTCTTTTTGCCCAGTATCCATTTTCTTTTCCCCTTTAGGTTTGGCTAAATGTAAATACCTGTTTCAGAAAAGAAAATAAAATTTAAAAAAAAAAAAAACCAAAAAACAAAAACACCTACCAGAAGAATGTGGAGCTGTCCACAGTATAGGCCTTAGACCATTGATATTAGGATGTGTCAGTAAATTGATCATTCATAGATTGTTCCTAGGGCTGACAATAATAATGACAGAATGCTCTTAATTGGTCCCAGGGAAGAAAAATGAGACACAGAATTCTTTGGTGGTTTTTTGTTTTGGTTTTTTTTGGTTAGTTGCTTGTGTTTTTCCCCCATGGTGAACAGTTGCCTTATTTTTTTTTCCTCTCAAGCACTCAATATTATCATGGTAGTCTTAGGGGTGTTCTGAACCATCTTATGCTGTTCACTTAAATCCATTTATTAAATTGAATGTTGTTGAGCACAAGGCTGACATTTGGTGATTCTCACGCAGTTTCTAATAGCTGCAGGGTGCTCATTTTTGGAAGCAGTTTTGTGATGCTACAAAATGTCTTCTCTGCTTTTGCTGGCACATACCATACCCTGTATCTGAAGCAGAGCTGTCAGGACAGCATGTCTCTATTTAGCAGACCATTGTTTGTCATCGAACTGATTTTCTTGGAGTTTTTTCAACTACAGTATTGTTGCCAGCAGTTGAAATTTCAAAGCTTCATAAATGACTATGCACAGGAAGATTAATCCAGCTGGCAAACTTTCACCTTTTAAGATTTTTGTAAAAGTCATCAACATGTGAGCCAATAATTTTCACTCTCTGATAAAGTCTTCATTATAGAGAGTCTGAAACCTTGTTATAATGTGGATGACTTTGCCATTATATCTGCAGTTATGTGCTTGCACTTCTAATAGCACTCATGCAATGGGAACTGAGCACCACAAAATTACTTTGAAAGTTGAGAAACTTAATTTTCCCCTGCATTCATACAGTGTACAGGCTTAGTAAGGGTCTTTCGTGGTACTTACAATGTCATTGTCAGATTCTTCTTAAATTAATTCCCTGGTATATAAAACTTTGCAAATGTCAGCACTTGTAACTATCAGCTTTCAATAAACACAATCTACAGGGATGTGAGTCTTGTGGAACAGAAAAAAGTCGTTCCATAATGAGCAACTCTGAAGGGACAAGTTAGCTTAAAACACTTTCTATGTTTGTCACATTTAATTTGAAGTTTTGAATGTGTCCAGATTCAGAAACACTTGTCACAGATGGTCAAGATATGGTGCAAAAAACTACAATGAATAATAAGGCTATTGTACTATTACTATAATGGCATCGTAACACCTGAAGCAGGCATGGTGGCTGTTGTTTCATCATTCTTCACCTTGATTTTATTATTCTGAAATTAAATTATTACAACTTTTAGCTGCTATTGGAATCTGTGATATTGAGAAAACACTAAAGAGCCTTTTTATTTTTTTCCCTCTGTTCCTCTTTGGGTGTTTTTTTGTTGTTTTTTTTTTTTTTACCCCATCTCCTACACCCAGTAAACTCAGGTTTATTTTGCTTGATGTCTAGGGAATTAACAGCATAACTCAAATGATAAGCACACCTGGAAGTCTTCAAGGAATTTTTTTTAAAAATAATTAAAAAAAAAACCAAAACAAACCAAACAACAACCCCACAAGTGTCCAATGCTGCTAAAAGAAGAACTATTTTATTCTCTTTATAGAATCTTTGCCACTCTTCAGAAAGAAATTTCTTATTCAGGACAATAAATTAAGGGTTCCTTCAAAGAAACAGTTAGATAGAGGCATTACTTTATTATCAGACAGTATCTGATCCATACCTTTTCATACACACTAAGCACCATCTTGCCTACAGCAGTGACAAACAAGAAGTAGTGTTACTCAGAGTGCAATGTCAATCCCATGCTGCTAATAAAAGCCACTGGGACCTTCCTTATTCATGTCATTCACTTTTCATACTGCCAGTCTTAAATTTCTGATGTCTACAGTCTTGATTCTAGCATTTGTTAATGTATCATTATTACCCTAGGCAATAGCTTCCCTACTCTTAATTATTTTACCCTCAGCTTGTCTTTTTTTTTTCTTTTTTTTTTTTTCCCTTAAAGAAATGATGGTGTTCTTTGAGCCCCTTCTACAGATTGTACATCACTTCTTTGCTATTCAGATAAGGGAAATAAGATCCTAAGTCTTCACTCATACTTATGTATATGTTAAGATAGCTGTTGCCGTTTTTACAGGTATATCTTGGGTATGTGTTTGGTGTCTTGTGTGACATTAAAAAACCTGATTAAATACAATTTTAATTTTAACTGTGAGAAGTTTTATCACATCACCAAGCCTAGATCTTCCTGTGATGCGTTATGTTTATTAAAATGTGATGGAGCCTTGAACAATTGTATTTTTTCTCTTCCAAACTTTTCCTTCAACTGCAAAAGATATTGATTCTGATTATATCTAGAAAGTCAATAAACAATTTTATCTAGATTGTGATTTGGAATGGCTTCAGTTCAACACAGCTAGTTAGGGAGAGACAGAATGTAGCCAGTGTCCTCGCTAGGTTATAGTCATAAATCATCATTCAACTTGGCACTGACAAATTGTTCTTGGCCTAGAGCATTCAGGAGCTTTGTGAGAAACCTGGCCTGGCTAGGGCTAAAACATTAACAGCAGGCATCCCAGGATATGCTTTCAAACTTCTGTGGATATGTAAACAATATGCTTTGTGGGCAAATTTCCAGGAAAATCTATTGAAAATTTAAATTTGTCTTCAATTACTTTTCATGCAATTTTCTTTCAGTTCAGTTGCTATCTCTGTTGTCGAAATGACTGTGAGCAAGATGGATCTAAGGATGATAATCAGGCTCATCTGTCAGCAGTGATATGAGAAAAAGAGCAGGCCAATAGCAATTTAGTGCACAAAACATCACTGTTAAAGGTAACCAGTTCATCAAACTTTGCTGAAAATGATGAGACTTTCTGGTGGTAATTTAGATAGTATTTGGAAAACAGTTCTAATTGGACTCCAAGGCTGAGTAGCTATCACATATGGTAAATCTCCACAGAGACTGAAAATAAGCTGAAAATTAATGAGCTTCTAATTTCAAGGCTAATGTCTCTTGAATACATCATCTTTTTTTTCTCAGAGATTTTTTCCCTTATCCCTCCTCTTCTCCTCCCCAGTTCTTATCTTTTCTTTCATACAAATTCCTTATAATCAGTCACTGAAACACTTTTCTGTGCATGTGCCTATGTGAGTATAATAGAGCTCAAAGTGTAGTGATAAAAACAGGCATTTCAGTATCTTAATCTACCAGCAACTGGAAGAGCACAGGGCAAGAGCCCCAGTAAGTTATTCTGGGAAAATATAGCATCACCTCTGTACTCAATAACATATTTCTTATTCATTTGTGTCAATGAAATGCTGCTATGTGAACATTTTCATGTTTCTATTAGCTGCTAATGTTCATCTTTTCTCTTTAGCTTTTCCTCAGATTCTTCACTCCATCTTCCTTTTTTTTCCTTCTTCTAGTTTTTCCTTATTTTTCTAAAATGTCTTCCTGTTTTTCCCATCCTGCCTCTTCTCTAATTTCTTTTTTCTTTGCTTTACCTAGGATTTCCAATTCTCATTATACTTTTCAACACCAGTCTTTCCATCCTCTAATTTTCCAAGAATATTCATTCCTTCATCTGCATTGTTAATGTGAAATTCACTACTTTAAATATGTCATTCTAATACATGAATGGTTAAATCTTTGAGCATGCACATGGTGAACTAGATGCCTACAGAAAAAAAATGTGAAGCAAAATCACTTGACTACTGAAGTGACTGAAATCCCTGTTTTATCGTCTACCTGATAGCTGCTTGTTACAAAAAGGATTTCTTACATGTGCATGGTGGTGTATAATCATCAGAGAGTTAACTATCTGCTCTTTAAGATAGATCTATACTATACTATACTAGCTCTTTAAGAAGATCTTGGAGGCAAACATGAATACTTTTGAGGAGGGGGGAGCAGAGCGAGCTGGCAAACTTTATTTCTTTGTTGTAGTCTCCATGGTGCTGTTGCAGAACGATTCAGAATTGCTTACAGGCTTATTGGCAGGGCAGTGTAGATGTGAGTACAGTAAAATAGTAATATTTTTCCTCATTAAAGTATTGTGAGTCGACTTTGACATAAAGTCCATAAAACATATGGATTTGGGGAACCCTGAATCGTTAATAACACAATGGCTTGTTTGTGGAATAAATATAAGGGAAAGATGAAGTGGAAATTAAATGTAATTGAAAAGGAAGTGGTTTTTTACAAATATTGTATGCCTTACCAGTACGGTTTAGTCTACCGGTTCAAATATAAAGGAGAGCAGATTAGGATCATATTTTAATTCAGGATTTCAAGTGCACCTGAAAGCATTCTTATCTCTTGATGATTTTTTAAAGGGTCAGCAAGGAAATTATCCCTGCCTTGAGATTCAGCTCCTTTTTTAGCTGGTGACCACATAACAGCCAGGTCCCTGAGAACACCATAGCCATGAGCAGGGCTACATAGAGGATGAAGGTGTTATGGGAACAGTCTACAGTACAATTTGGGTGTGTTTCTACATGCTGATTCATTTGCCTCTCCTGGAGAGGGGAAAGCTAGTCTGTGTCCTTTATCACACTAAAACAGCAAATGCCAGATTCTGGGTTTGGTTTAATCCTATATCCTGCTGAGGATTTTGGACAGTTGTGGTTTGCCTAGGAAAAAGCAAATTCTTCAGGTCCCTGTCCACTTCCCTGCTGTCTTTTGTCCTCTTTTTTAAAAGTCTGGATGTGGTGGAAACACCTCAACTGAGTTTCTCCCCTCAGTCTGCTTGTAGAGTGGCAGCCAGGGTAAGTCTGTGGAATGAGGAGGAGAAAGAGATTCTAGCTTTTATGTGGGTCTGAGAGGTACTTCAGAGACTGAAAAGAAGGAAACTGTTTGGGTCTCCTCTTTGTCCCATGTGCTAGATATCTCCTTTTTTAACCCCCATTTCCTCCCCTATACATTCCTGTAGTTTTTAATGTCAATTTCTGTCAAGTTATAGAAATGTTTAATCTTCTGATTTTTACTGCTTGGATGCTGAAAGGTAAACCTTTTTCCTGTCACAAAGATTAATGAAATTAATCTTGAGATAAAATTTTCGTATAGTCAGCTTTACCTCCAGCTCTGAAAAGATGATGGAGCAGATCATCTCTAACAAAAAATTGGTCCCCTCAATTCAAGAGAGATGTTGAGGTATTGAAATGTGTTCAGAGAAGGGCAATGAAGCTGGTGAGGTGCCTGGAGCACAAGCCCTGTGAGGAGAGACTAAGGGAGCTGGGGTTGTTTAGCCTGGAGAGGAGGAGGCTCAGGGGTGACCTCATTGCTGTCTACAACTACCTAAAGGGAGGTTGTAGCCAGCTGGGAGTTGGTCTCTTCTCTCAGGCAACCAGCCACAGAACAAGGGGACACAGTTTGAAATTGTGCTGGGGGAGGTATAGCCTGCATATTAGGAAGAAGTTTTTCACAGAGAGAGTGATTTGCCATTGGAATGGGCTGCCCAGGGAGGTGGTGGAGTCACTGTCCCTGGGGTGTTCAAGAAAAGACTGGATGGAGCACTTAGTGCCATTGGATAGGACTGGATGATAGGTTGGACTGGATGATCTTGGAGGTCTCTTTCAACCTGGCTTATTCTATTCTTATTCTATCCTATCCTATTCTATTCTATTCTAAAAGAGTGTTATCAGGATTAGCCAACATGGATTTACCAAGGAGAGATCTTCCTCGACTAATGACTAATCAGATAGCCTTCTATGATACCATGACCAAATGGGTAAATGAAGAAAGGGCTGTGGATGTCATATACTGCGACTTCAGTAAGGCTTTTGATACTGTCTGCCATAACATCCTCATAGAAAAGCTCAGGAGACGTGGCATAGATGGCTGGCCTGTGAAGTGGAGTGAAAACTGGCTTGACAACAGAAGTCAGAGGATTGTCATCACTAGCACAGAGTCAAGTTGGAGGCCTGTGACCAGTGGTGTTCCCCAGGAATCAGTACTGGGACAGTTTAGTTCAATATCTTTATTAACAACCTGCTAACTGGGCCTGATCTCCTGATTGTCTTGTAAGTACCATGTGATGACACTCTGTATGACCTGCTCCACAACATTCCCTGGCACCAAGATCAGACTGACAGGCCTGTAGTTCCCTGGATCATCCTCCCAGCCCTTCTTGTAGATGGGGATCACATTCGCCAGCCTCCAGTCAACTGGGACCTCCCTGATTAGCCAGGACTGTTCACAATTAATAGTGAGTGGCTTGGTATGCACATCTGCCAGCTCCTTAAGTACCTTTGGGTATATCCCATCAGGTCCCATAGACTTGTGCACATCTAAGTGTCACAGCAAGTCATTGCTCATGTCTTCTTGGATTGTAGAGGCTGCTTTCTGCTCCCCATCCTTGTCGTCCACTTCCAGGGGCTGAACCCTCAAGAAGCAACTGGTGTCACAGACAAATACTGAGACAACATAGTCATCCAGCAGCTCAGCCTTTTCCTTGTCTTTGGTCACCAAATTCCCTCCTTTATACTGTAGTAAGTGAACATTCTTCCTAGCTTGTATTTTACTGTTAACATATTTATGAAAGCACTTCTTATCTTTAATGATGCTGGCCAGATTAAGTTCTAGTTAAATTTTGTCCTTTCTAATTTTTTCCCTAGATATCGTTGCAAGAGCCTTGTTCTCTCCCTGAGTTGCCTGCTGCTTCTTCCATACCCAATAGACTTTCCTTTTCTTTCTGAGTTCTACTCAAAGCTCTCTACTTAGCCAGTCCAGACATCTGCCTCATCAGCTCATTTTCTGATTCATGGAGATAGATTGTTCTCGTGCCTTGAAGATCTCCCTCTTGAGGTGATGTAGAGCTTTCACAAGGAAATCTGTTTCATTAATTAGTTAAATAATTTGCTGAAATTTCATATATAAGTAGATAAAGGGATTCTTTGTCCATTTGTCTTTCAGAAAGCTGCACTAGCTGAAGTTGAAGACAAAATGGGTTTGTTGCTGGCAGAAGTCTGTCTCCTTCTAATCCTTCTGAAAAGTCCAAATAACTCTGTGTATGTGTGCATTGCAAACTCTGGGCAAGTGTTTTGTATTGACACCAAACTAGTAAACTGAAAAGTAAATAGTTTCATAGTGTAGTTTATAAACTAGTAGTGTTGTATGCAAGTCTAATGAAATTGCAGAAGTAGCCAGATGATATTGACACCAGCACTTGCCAATAATACACCATTAATCGTTAAAATGGAGGGATCAGGGTTTTTCTATCCTGTGTAAAATGACATCTGTCATCTGTGCTTGTTTAGTTTTGAGCACTTCATGACCAAGCACAGACAATTCCATGAAATTACAGTGGTCCTGAGAACAAAGATTATACTGGGTATGTCAAACCAATTTCAGTTAAGGTCATAGGATGAACTTATATAAAATCATAAAAGTGTGAGATAACATTACTGAAACAGCAAATATTTTTAAAAATATTCATTTTTATATGTATCGAGTCTGAATAATATAGTGTGTGGATACATCAGTGTTTTACAAACATTCAAAGGCAGATGGGTAAATATGTAACAAATACTGTTCCTTTCTGTTATTGTGTTGTCAAGACAGCTAACGATGTTGAAAAGAGTCCTTGCAAGTTGATTAAGATTTGTATTATGTCAAAAGAATGCTCATAGATGCAGGTTTCATGGACCAATAAAACAATCCATGAATGCATGAATTACAGAACTACCTATTCAATTGAAAAAAAAATAAAAAAAAGAAAGCTAGAGCCTCAGGGAACATTTTGTTTGGTGTCATTCTCCGACAAATTGGTTTTGAAACATAAAAGAATTTAAAATGATTNTTTTTTTTCCCCTTCCTTCACTAAAACCCTAGGTGAATGATGGCACTTGAAAATGAAACACTGGCAACATGCCCATTTCCTCTGGGAAAAGCCCAAAAAGCCAGCAGTTTCTTTTTGTAAGCAAACAGCCTACAGAATGCAAGCATCTTCCTGATGTGTTTAAGAGCATCTCAACAGGACACACATTTGTGTGTCTTTGTGATTACTTGTTTAATCATAAGCAATAGTTAAATTCACAGAGGCAAATACAGGGGTGGTAGAGGTTTGTTGGCTTTTTAAGGTTTTTTTGGTTTGTTTTCTTTTTTATCTGCTCTTTGAGGGTAGTATGTTTGCATCTAAACTCATTTTCCCTTCATTTGTGTGTATGTGGTTTGGGTTTTTTAATTTCCTCTCCAAATGCATCTCACAAGAATGAAAATGCCAAAGTGTGACCACAGACCTTAAGAACTGATTTTTCTCACAGATGTTTTTAATTTTTTTTTAATGTATGTCTTACTGGAAGCAGACACATTCCAGCACACATCCATGCACAGCAAGATTTTCCAACTGCAGTAATTCTGGCACAAAATGCTTGTACACTTCCTCCACATGATTTACCTTTGTGAATTGAGGTGGGGAGTGCCTACACATTGAAATAAATATAATGCCAAATTTAGCGTTCCATATACAAAATAGCAAAAATTTGATTATCCTGTGTGGTGTGGCAAAACATAACTTGGATTGTGACTTGCATCATAGCTCCAGGTTAAGTTTTTGTGCAGAGGTGAGTTTCATTAAATAATATATTTAATGTTTTTTTCCTCCTCCTACAGGATGCTGATCACCTCCTAGTGCTGAAGAATAACTAACAAGAATAAGCAGAGGTCTTGCTTTAATGCTTAGGATCTGATTTAGGGAAAGGCTGCCTTTATTTCTACCAAAAAAATGGCTCTTGGGAGTCTCATGCTCGTGACTTACATATAGAAGAGGGAATATGCAACCTTGGTGTACAAAGTGTGCCAGAGTCTTGTACTCAGGGTGTGGATTAGGCACATCGAAAATGGTAACTACATCCAGGACCAGCAATTCTCTGTCCTCAGTGTCAAGAGATGCAGAGTGGTTATCTACACCTCTCTGCACCAGCCTCCTGTAGACCCTGCTGACTGTTCTGCCACGTTTCCTGTGGTATTCTTTGAGTGCTGAAACCTAATTATTTTCTGAAGGTTTCTTCATGGGTTTAAAATTATCAAAATAAAGTAAGAAATGCGCTGTATCATGAATGTCTTTATTAGCATGAAACTAAAGAATATGAGGACTATGGAAGATACCAGGGAGCAGAAGCACTTGGGACAGTAATGAGGATATGTGTTCACTGAAGAGAAATTTTTGTTTGTATTGCTTAACCTTGAAATGAAACACAGTAGCAATATATTTAGATTATACCTGCAACAAAAATAGCAATTTAAAACCTCCCTGCAGTCAAACTATGACTTTTCCTAAGCTTGTGTTGGCAAAAAGGAGGCTGTGTTAACCTTTTGGCTGTGAGTTGGCCGCAAAGGGTTGTCCAGCAACTCTGTGTTAGTAGGCTGAATGCAACAGTACTTCAGGCACAGTTGCTCCCACTTCCTGAAATTGCTCCTATTTAAGCCGTCAACTCACAGAATTAAAACATGCTGACATTATAATGGATGCAGATGCTCCTCATACAGGTAATGTTTTCAAATTAGGAGATCTCATCAAGTTTCTGGGCTCTATGCACATGGGTGATATCCATGGACCAGTGCATAAGGACTAATTCTGGATTAACTCTATATCTGGGTTTTAACCAGGAACAGCTTCTTTGTAACTGTGGCTTAAGCTACCCCAAGCCAAAGAACAAGCACAATTCCTTCAACTCCTTTTGCATTCCAGGAAAATGGGTGGATTTTTNTAGTTCCTAAGGGACAGCTCAGTGGGATGCTGCCATTGTATTTGAGGAAATAAATTTAGATTTTCCACATTCCTATAGTATTACGGATTAAAAGAGGATTTCAATACAATGCTTATTGTTTCTTTTAAATTCAAACAGTCGAGGTTTTTTTATGTGTTTTTTTTGTGGGTAGGTTTTTTGTTGGGGTGTGTGTGTGGTTGTTTGTTTTGGGGTAGGTTTTTGTGGTTTTTTTTTTTTTAATGGCACTGAGTATTTTCCATGTTTATATTCTATATTTTATACCTAATGCTTTTGGTGTTAAGTATGCATCCTGTATATGTTTTGCAGTGCCTGCCCCTAATACACACACTCCACATATGTTTCCTCTCCTGATTTGAATAGAAATCTAACACCACAAGTGAAGAATGGTGAACTACTGCTTCACAAGCTGTCATTTAAGTGATAGATGATAAATTGGAATTTTGCCATGCAATTAGTTAATGCTCAGATGAAGACAGTGTTTAACTATTCAAATAAGATCTCATTCTTGATCAACTGTTTCAGCTTATATCTCCAGTGAAGCAGACAACTAGCTTTCAACTGGAGCAGACAACTAGAACTCCACAAAACTGTCATCTGTGTTCACTTAGTACCATCTCAGTAGATCAAATGATTTTCAAGCAGCACTGATCTGTAGCTATCAGCTGGAAACAGCTTTGGATGCTGATTTTTCATGCAAAAAAACATTGTGATAGTTGGTAGTGTTTTGAAAGAAGAATTATTTACATCTCTGGAATCCACAACATCCAGAAATGTAAAAATCCAAACAACTCATAGCGTGACCTTTCTTTTAGCAAAAAGATGTGTAAAATTCACACAGAAAGAAGATTATATTTAGAATCTTAGTGGGAGCCAGGAATGAATCCTATAGCTAAGATACTTAAGCCTACATTTTAAATGCATATAACCTTTAAGCAGCTTGCTACTGCTTTTGTTCACAGGAAACATTTGAAATCTGGGAGGAGGAAAGTCCCTTGACTCTACAAAGTGCCCTGTCTTTACCTGATAAAACTCTTTGCCACTACACATTTACAGCACTTCATTTCAACTTACTTTGCTTGGATTCCTTAGGGAAATTTTGGAAGCCTGTCAAATAACTGAGAAAGGGCCATCTACAAAGCCGGTTCTGCTCCCTCATCACAACTGCAGCAGCCTTGCTTGCCCCTGGGAGTTACCAAAGTCACCGTAAGGGAATGGGGAGGAGACCACCTTTAGCACTGCAGAGCTTTCCCCCGGGCCTTTGTGAGTCTCCTTAAAAAAATATGTGCCAAGTCTTTTGGAGGTGAGAAACAGCCACAGCTGAATTTAACTGCATCTGGGTCCTCACACCTTTTCTCAGCAGTTTAAATATGCCTTTCTAATCGGCCAGACCAGTAGCTGCTTTGCCAGCTAACATGAGTGCAACTGATAGTAATCTTTGTTAAAAAACATGAACTTGATGGGTGAAGCACTCCTGAATAAGGAGTTGGCTAGATGGTCGCATACAGGGAGTGGTGATCAAGGGGACAATGTCCACTTGGAGACCAGTGAAAAGTGGCATCCCTCAGGGGTCAGTGCTGAGACCAGTGCTGTTTAACATCTTTGTTAGCAACATGGACAGAGGAATCGAGTGCACCCTCAGCAAGTTTGTGGATGACACCAAGCTGTGTGGCACAGTCGACTTGCTAGAGGGCAGGGATCCATCCAGAGGGACCTGGGCAGGCTGGAGAGGTGGGCCCAAGCCAACCTCATAAAATTCAACAAGCCCAAGCGTAAGGTCCTACACCTGGATTGGCGCAATCCCAAGCACAAATACAGGCTTGGTGGTGAGTGGCTGGAGAGCAGCCCTGAGGAAAAGGACCTGGGGGGTCTGGGTTAATGAGAAGCTCAACATGAGCTGACAGTATGCACATGTGGCCCAGACAGCAACCATGTCCTAGGCTGCATTAAGAGAAGCGTTGCCAGCAGGGCAAGGGAGGTGATTCTCCCCTTTTAGCTCTGCTGTTATCAGTCCCCACCTGGAGTACTGTGAGCAGTTCTGGAGCCCCCAACACAAGAAGGACATGGAACTGTTGGAGCAAATCTAGAGGAGGGCCACGAAGATGATCAGAGTGCTGGAGCACCTCTGCTATGAGGACAGGCTGAGAGAGTTGGGTCTCATCAGCCTGGAGAAGGCTTCAAGGAGACCTTACAGCAGCCTTTCGGTATCTGAAGGGGGCCTACAGGAAGGCTGAGGAGGGACTATTTACAAGGTCTTGTAATGACAGGATTAAAGGTAATGGGTTTAAACTGGCAGAGGGGAGATTTAAACTAGATGTTAGAAGGACATTCTTTACAGTGAGGATGGTGAGACACTGGAGGTGTTCTAGGCTAGGTTGGATGAGGCCTTGAGCAACCTGTTCTAGTGGGAGGTGTCCCTGCCTATGGCAGGGTGTTGGAACTGGATGATCTTTGAGGTCACTTCCAATATAAACCATTCTATGATTCTATAGCACAATGCATGTAACAGTGCGTGATAGAAAGTATAGCAATTTTAAAGTATTATTTCAAGAAAAAACGGCACAGGAGAAAAAAGAGTTACTCTCTACTACAAAAAATAAAATCTGGCCACCTATGCTTTCAACAGTGTAAGTGTCCTCATCCATTTGATAGGGTGACATTCTATAATCTGTACTTCTTTTTCAATCTGCTAAAAAAAAATACTCAGATTTTCTCTTGAGAGATTTGTCTGCATATATCTGTTAAATACTGCCCACAGTAGACACACCTGATCTTCTTTTAGGTCCTCTGAGAAAACATCATAAACACTGTCCCTGTTTAGAAGCTGTCTATCACAGTGGCTATCAGGGGCAGAAGGACCAGCCTCATCTACTTGCTCTTCTTTTGATGATGTGTTGTGCATGCTGCCTCAGCTACTGCCAGGATAGACAGGCTAAACAAGTTCCTGAAGAAGTACATGTTACTGAATTTTTCCAACATAAGGAAATAGTGAGATCAGTGCAGAAGGAAGGAACCTGGAGCTGAAATGTTGATGAGGAGGCAGAGATGTGAGAGAAATAAGGCAGAGAATGAGACATGCACTGGAAGAAAAGACTTGCATAAACTGATTAAATAACGGAATCAGCTTCAGTTTGGAAACCACCAAGGAAAGGGATGAGACAAAGCAGGGCAATGCTCTGGAGATGTTTAGAAGGGGACACTGAACTCAATTTGTGTTGGTTTGAGCTAATTGGAGAATTTGAGTGAGAAATTAGACTGTTGGCTGAGAGAGAGTTAAACAACACAGTGTCACTTCACTGAGTTTCACTGAGACAGAGAAAAAAAAAATTGTTTTAAGAAATGTTCTCAAAACATCCAGATAGCCAGTCTGCTTGCGGGGCCAGTCTGCTCTGGGTCTGTGCTGGCTCCAGCAGCTCTCTCCTTTGTCTCTTGGTCTTGCTGGCTAAATTCAGAGTAAAACCACTAAAACAACTAACTTCTTCTCCTATTACTAATCACCCTGATCTTCAGCTTATCTGCAGCATCATCAAGTGGTGAGATAAGGCTAGGGAACGGGGGAAAGGTGGTAGGGGGAGTTTGGTTACCTCTCTTGGGGATTTTGGTCTCCAGGAGGGGTGTGGTGTGTGTGTATTTCCCTTTTTACTGTATATTTCTGTAAATATCTGTTATATCTTGTAAATATTTGCTTGTATATTTGCATAGCTGTAAATATAAGGCTTCATTTATTAACTTCCACTGTGTTTTTCTGAGTTTTAGCCAGGGTTTAAAAAGGTGGGGGGGCAGGTCACTGCAAACCCACTACACAATTTAATAAGAAAGGCTGTCAGTTTAGTGATAAAGTTAGCAATTGTAGTAACATCCTTTAACAGTTACTTTCTGTAGTTTTACATAGAATCATAGAATAGTCTAGGTTGGAAGAGACCTCAAAGATCATCCAGTTCCAACCCCCTGCCACAGGCAGGGACATCTCTCACTAGAACAGGTCACTCAAGGCCTCATCCAACCTGGCCTTGAACGCCTCCAGGGAGCGAGGAGCCACAACCTCCCTGGGCAACCTGTTTTAGTACACATATATACATATACATGTATATGTATGGAATGTGCCATTTTCCTGTTCAAGCAGCATCTATATTGTTAAAATATGTGCTGAAAGTAATGCAGGTAACCAGATCAGTTTGGGCTAGCCTGGCATTTCTCCTGGTAGTCTGAATCAAAGCTGAAATGTGTTGCTCTCTTTGCAAGATGTTCATAAAGCAAGTCTGTACAAAACGTGACTGTAGTGTGCACCATTTAAAATCTCTTTACAACATTTTCCCATTAAAACAACAAACCTTGGCAGCTACTATCTACTGTTTTCTGATTTGCAGCCAGTCAGTTATATGACTTAGAATGCACTTGATTTGGAAGGACGTGAGTTCAAGGCACTGTTGTCTGCCTTTGTGTAGTTCTATTTGTGCCTTAGGAGACACTTGCTTTTGTCTTCCCTTCTGTATGTTTATCTCCCTCATTGATTTTGTTACTTTCCATTACATGCAGCAGTTCCCATGCAAAAACTATTTTAACAGTGGTCTCATAATGTTCTGAATACCTTCTAAAAAGTCAGTTAATAAAAGAATCCAATTTTCTCAATCTTTTAGTGTGACCTTCAGTTATGAGAATAGATCTGATAGTTTTCACTGGGAAGGTCTGCAAAAGTGAAAATTGCTCCAGTGAATCAGGGCTTGGAAACCCAGATTCTATTTTTGTAGCTCACCAGATGGAAGAGTTACTGTAAGGTCTGTAATTAGAAGGGCAGGCATGCTAGCTAGAATGGAAATTAAAACAAAAGAATGGCCTTCAGCATGGGCACCATCCAAGCACCACTGAATGACCCTGCCTAATGTTTACAATGCACGCTGAGCAGCCTGGCTTCTTTTGCTCCAGAAGTGTAATTGCCCCATCTGGTGTGGTACTCCACCCTGTGTAGTGACACATACAGCATGGTTCAGTGAAGAGGAGGCTTACTGTTGTTCAGGTGTCTGCAACTCACCAATACACACACAAACACAATATACATACCACACACACAGACACACAAAGAGTGATCCATGGCTACCACCACTGATTCTCATTAAATACATCCAGATCATAACGTGTTAGAAATAATGCCTGAGCTAGGTTACAGGTTGTAAAAGGAATGTTTACCTAATTACTGTTTATGAAAACTAGATTTCAGTTCAGAAGTGTGATAGAAACTTCAGTTTCAGAGCAGCTATATATGAAAGACTTTTCTATTATAATGTTTTCTCTTGGTGAAATGATGATAAATTTCTTATGGCACGGACATTTTTATCTGTAACAGAGTGCCACGAAGCACAAGATTGGAACTCCTTTTTCCTGTAATCTCACTAAAAGACAAATGATAAACTGTGAAGAATAAAGCACACATATATGCAGTGAATCTAAACAAAGTTCAGTAGAACACTGAAAGTTTCGATTTATACATGTGATTTACTAAATCAAGAGTGCTAAAATTCTGCATGAAGAATACTACAGATAAAATAAATCATGATAGTTCTTCAGGTTTGCTCTTTATATCTGTTTTTCATGAATTTTTGTTTTCATTAAAAAAAAAAAAAAGTAAATCAGTGATGTTTTTGCTCTGCTGTCTTGTGGTGATATCCATGTCACATGAGGAGATTTCCAGTCTTGAAGTAGGAACTCTTGGTTTTTAACTTTTTATGAACATGTACAAAACTTTCTGGTCTAAACCAAATTCTTTTGCCCCTAAATAAGATTTAAGTACTAAATAGCCTTAATCAAAATTGTATTTTCAACAGAAAGTCCTTGGCTGATTTTCCCTCTCTGTTTATTCAGATTATACCACAGTGGTCTCAGATCCTGACTGGTGATGGCAAAACTGTTGCCTTACACAATGTTTGAGACTAACTCATTCGGGACAGAGTCAGAGACACCCACTACCCTACAACAGTAAGTATGATATAAAATGGCCAGGGTGGGATTTAACTATAAATAGGAGATTTTTTTTTAAAGTATTTTTACCCATCCTTTTTTCTGCTTCCTATCCTATCCTATCCTATCCTATCCTATCCTATCCTATCCTATCCTATCCTTAAAGTGTTGTAAACTTTAAACAATTTTATCTACATGTTGTGAAAGTTTTATAATATGGACTTAAGTGTAGACTGATCCGTGTACATTCACCCTATTCATTTAATCTATTCCTATGATCACATCTGTTCTTACCTATTTCAGTAATCTGACATCCTGACAATACAGCAGAGTCAGATGCCACTTGATCCAATCACAGGCGGCTTCATAACAGCAATGAAGTAAGAGCTTATGTGGCATGAATCCAGCACTAGGTCTCTATACTCACTTTTCTTCAGTGGCAAGAGTTAATGGGACCCCAAAACAGTTCAATTCTGCTTCTCTTTATGCTTCTCAGCTTCCTCAGTTGCTGCACTTTAGGTAAGAGCAATGTGCATCTGAAAATCTTATTCTAATGAACATTAGGAGAACTATTAAAGACACCATAAAGCTTTCAGAGAAAAAGTGTATGCTAAATGAAAAGTATATGCAGAAAATAATTTAGCTGCTGACTCCTTTTTTTATTCATGACACGTTTGTTTTGTTCTCAGCAGTAAGAACATCATGGAGTGTGAAGTTTTTCTTTTGTTTGTGTCTGCCTTCTACACCATTTTTCTTTCATATCCAAGCAGAACAAATCTGTTTGTGAGCAGAGGGAAATAGACAGGGTGCTTTGAGTTTTAAGCTAGTTGTTTTCAGAAGTCTCAAGTAACGTCATCTAATAAGAGGATCAAATCTGACTTGAGTTTACCCCATTTAAATGTACAGTCAGTTTATTATGGCTATCTTATGCTATACTTGCTTTAAGATGTATTTTCTCTACTGACGGACATGACATTCCTTTCGATTTTATTCAGTGTTTCTCATTAAGACTGTAGTGGTATGATCAATTGTTACTAGCAATATCTTTGAATTTTCTCATTACTGCAAGATATTAAGTTGCCAGGATATGATTTACTTTATCAAGTGGCTTTTAGATGATCTATATTTCAGAAATGCTGTGACTTGTTTAAATTTCTATTTCCATGACATTATATCTGTATGTGTGTACAGTGAAACAAAGAAAGAATTGACTAACACACTGGAAATACTAGGCATTTGAAGCTGTCTAGCCCTGAAGCTGCTACAACAGCAGTACACTGCACCATGTGAAACCAATGCAACCACCTGGAGGAGCAGACAAGAGCTAAGGCTGTTAGCATAGATTGTGAAACAATATTGTCAATAAAATACATTTCTTTAGTATGACTGCAGAGAAAAGGAATGACACAAATGTGAAAACATTAGCATATGCAACTATCCCAAGATTCTGAAAATACACCATATGTTTCTTCTTGTCTTTTGCATCTGATCTACCTTTTGTTGACTTACTGGCAACTGGAATTTCCCCTTATGCAGTTTGATTAATATAGGTGTAGTGAATGGCTATGTAAGAGTCCAACCATACCCATGGCCTAGCATATACCATATGTTCCTTTGTAGTGGCTGCACTGTAGTGTCTTCATACTTCTATATGCTGGAGGAGAGCACTGAAATGATGCTTGTGGCAAATGATGTGTCCATCACATCAGTCAGGTACATGATATTTAAGTGACTTCACACAAGGTTTAAATACAGTGGTGTGGCAGGAGGCAGGTGGAATTTGTGTTATTCATATCAACAAATAACTGAGAAAAAATCTCGGGTGAGTTATTTCTTGTATTAAACTCAGACCTCAATATCTGCTGAAAGGATATCCCTCCTGCAAAACTTATTGTTATACAGTATACTATATTTGCTTAGGTGTCTTCTTCAGTATCAAAGCAATGAAGTAGACCTACCTGACTTCCTGAAAGAGGCATCTTCCCAGGCTGGACGTGTGAGAAGCACTGCTCTGCCAATGGCAGTACTCACTGTGGCTTCTGGAAAGGGATGCTGTATTTTCAGTCATTAAGTGAGAGGGAGGAAGCAGTGGAAGTAACTAAGATAGTAGTATCCTTTCTGAAACCCAAAAGTATTCTAATAGAAGGTTCACAATTTAGAAATAGGGAGGCACTGCCTAGTGACACCTGGGCCATGTTGCCTGTGGAGTGCCTCGTGTCTGTGAGGGCATGAACCCCTGCTGGCCTGATGAAAGGTCCTGACCCAGAGTGCATCAAAGAGGTGGGAAGAGCCAGCACTTCTCCTGGTGCACAGTGGGACATGGCACCTGTCTGAAACGCTGATAAATGGAATAAAAAACTTTCTGTTCAGAGTCACTTTCAGAAAAAGGATTTCAAATGCTGTCAGGTTTCTGCAATTAACCTGGTAATGAATTTTCCTACCTCCACAGTACTTGTATATCTTCATTTTGCCAGCCAAAGCATTTAAGCTCAAAACTAAAAGCAGTATCTTTTATCACTTGAGAAAGACACAATTTAAAAACACTTTACAGTTCCTATGTGAGTATTTAAAACACAGTCTTGTAGCATTTAGGATTAATAGACAAGCAAACTTTGTTACCAACATACAGAGTGATTGTAATGCTGCAGAAACCTCCTGGAACACTTACTTAAGAACATATTCCTCTTGTGCATTTAATTCAGGTGCACCTTGAAGATTAACAAACTGCTATGGGTGCTGCATGCATAGCAACAGTTTCTCCTATAGCTGCAGTAGAAAATGTCTTTCTGTAACTAGTCACCATTTCAGTGATACCATGTAGCTATATTTGCATATAGACAAATAAACCTGGAAGAAATTAGTAACTGAACAATGAAAGGATACTCAATGGTGCTGTTTCTAGAAGAAAGAGCAAGTACAATCTGTGCCTTTATCCTGGTTCTCTAATAAACATGCATCGTCAGCTATAGGAACAAATAAGTGTTCTGAAACAAATTTGGATATGAAAGGGGAAGCTGCACTTAACAGATTGCTTCATGACATGCAGCCAGGATCTGGAAATCTTGCCCTCAACCAGGAATGAACATTGCCTAGTGAAGAGAGAACATTTATGCCTTTCTTGGAGCTACACAAACTGACCCACCAAAGGAACACCTGGGACAGTGATTATGTGTTTTCATTTGTTGAATCTGCCTGCTTATTATTTTCTCGCTGACATGTAATGTTTCCAATAAATACCAATTGCAATATAAAACCCTTCTCTCTAAATAACAATTTCAGCATTAGTATGGCCTTGAAAGATTATTTTATAATGTCTATTGTAAAATATTTAAACAGGCTGAGACACTGTGATACTTGGATGACTCTCTGGACTGATTCAGTTTGTCTGAATTATAGCCAAAGGAGCAATTCAGAAATATTTTGGGAAGAATTTCATCTATATAAAGATGATTAGAGCATTATCATAGTTAAATATGGAAAAGTCTTGCAGAATATGAAAGCAGTACATAAGCTCTATGTATTGTTCATGAGGAGGAGCTTTGGTGCTGTAAAAATGCTGGGTGGTGAGTCAGTGAGTCACTAACAGAAGTAGTGCTCTTGTATAGAATATCATTAATACACAGCCTTTTTTCCACTTCATACCCTTGAAACATCATCTAAAGATTGTGTGAAAGTCTCTTCTTTTTAAAGCCATTGAGGGATTAGGACTATATTGTGAAACACTGTCATGGGTGCTCTTTTTGTACAGTCACTGTCTGGTAAGGACACTCAGGATGCTGTTCAGTATCAAATTTGAACCTGAGCATCCCAGCAGAGTGCCCCAATTAGCAGACTGCAGGCTAGACAGCCTGCGATAGTTTTTCACACACTCATTACCTTTTGTTGGAGCTGCTCTGGTGTCTGTCAGATTTTATGTTTACAGAATTCATGTTTAAGCATGTGTACATGCCGATCCTGACCATCAGACCAAATGGTTAAGGTGTCAGACTGCTGTCTAATATGAAGTCACATAGGGGATTCTTCTGTTGGAAGGTTGGGATTGCAGTGCTGTTAGGGGTAGGTGTGGGTTTTGAGAGTCTAAATGAAACATCTAGTTGATACTTTAGATGCCTAAATCTCTTTTAATTCCCCACAAGACCTAGTCTTTAGTACATATTTTTGAGGTTTTCCTGTGAAAGACCTCATTTTTTTTTTAGCTGAGTAAGAAAACTAAGCAGAAAAAACATTATTTACAGGCTTATTATAAAATCCTGACTGTGCAATAAAGATGCAGCTGCTTGCGATTCATCACCATACTTTCCTTAAGTTCTTTTGTTGAGACACTTTAATAGCCACATTTCTATCAGCAGATGTAACACTGCTTGTATTTATATATAACATTTAAATATATATAAATGACTGCATAAAACACACAGTTTTTATATACGTTGTTCTTTTTTTTTTTTTCCTTTGTTCTCTAACAGCAGCATAAAACTACACATTTTTGTCCATTGGCTAAATGGAGCTCTAATTTTCTGATCTACTCATGGAAAACCTCATTGACATCACTAAGATTTCATGCTTACTGAGGCTTAACTATGCAGATCAAATTGTCTACACCTTGATTCAGTAATGCCATTTAAGCTCATGCTTAAGTCTATCTCCCCTCACTAACATCCTTTACACATGAGGTATGTTCTCTTGGTTCTACCTGAGTTGAGTAAAACCTTCAAATCAGCCATATGCTAAAATGCTTTGTTGATCAGAATAGAATAAATCAGATTATAAAAATTTAATCTATTGACAAACCTTTGTGAATCAGTGCCTGTTTTTCCAACACAGGTTATGAAATCTGGAAAAAGAAAAAGTTAATTATTCAATCATTTTAGTAATAATTTACTAAGATCTTTTCTACTGAATGGCAGCATTTAAAAACCAAAACAGAATAATTCTTTCTACCTTAGTCTCTGTGACTCTCCTGTTATGTCTACATTATGTCTCTCTACATGTACTGAACTGAGAGACTGCTTCTCACACAGTTGAAAGTAATGTGGAAAAAAACCCTTCGTTCTTTTGCTTACAGTAAGTCTGGATCTTTGACGTTAATAGAGTCTACATATGATGAGCTACATCCCCACTTTGGTTGATTGTGGATACATTTTTGCTCTAAGCAATAAGCTGTGTTCCTGTTTCAACACTTGCTCATTTAACACAGCTGCAAAACAAAGCTAAAATATTTTTTTAATGAGAGTAATAAAATACACTTACAAGTACAAACTTCCTCTTTTCATGCTATCAGTATGCAGACAGATGCAAACTGGAGTTTCAGAGATTTTCACTGATAAAGTTCTTTATTTTAACTGGAAAAGAATCATTAGATGATGAAGTTAGAAAATGTTCCTACTCATTCAGTTTTGTACTTCATAAAAAAAGAAAAGGAAAGGAAAGAAAAAAGCCACTCATATTTACATGAAGCATTTTCAGGATGCACTACAAATTACTCAGAGTTCGACCAAAAACTTCATTTCTCTGATTAATTATTTATGTATTTTATTTTATTAGTCAATACATCAGACTAATGATTATTAATATCAGGTTATCAAATTACACAACACTAAAGTTGCATGATGTCTATACATTAGATTTTTATTAGTTCACCATGCAGCTGCCAAAAAAACCCCCAACCAAACAAAAAACAACCAAAAACCCAAATCCTGGAAGACAGCATATGGGTGTATATATATGGAAGGGAGGAAAAGAATTGTGATAATTGTTTGAACAAGAAATAACCTAAACCTTTTCACATCTCTGTCTGTTTCTGCTGGATAGGTAGCTACAATGCAACCAGATGTGTTCAGTGGTTTCTTAGTACGGAGCATTTGCACTCTTCAACACTTGTTTTTACATGGACAGTGTAACAAATCTGTTGTTCCTTTTTTTTTTTTTTTTTTTATAAAATAAAAATGCAACTCAGCCACAACTTCTACAGCACCAATGTACAATAAGCAATAAGCACTGTATAGCATTTCTATTGTGAGAAAATACAGTTATTGTCATGCAGCCTTAGTTTTAAAATCTCAGAACAGATGGCCATACTCCAAAATCATGAGTATTTTCCACAGACAAAGGGCTTTTGTCCAAATGGATCTGACTGCAGAATCGGGGCCTATATATATGGAAATGCAAACTTGTACAATATTACACAACAGGCTCTGTCGATACACAGGGAGTGCGGAAACAGAATGTGATTGCCACAGTGTAGGTGACAGTGTGAATGCCTTGAGGACTGCACAAAGCTTGTTTTTGTTCCAATATAAAGTCTCTTCAAACAGGGGAAAAAGCTTTATTGTGAGCTAAAAATTAGTGAAGATGTCTTGCTCAGGAATTTCCTCTTCTCAAAATCAGCTAAATTATATAAGATTTTGACTCATGAAATCAAGCCTATAACAATTATGGGCAACATGAGGTTATCGTGAGATTATAAATTTAAGGAGTTTACACAAAAAAATGAATACCACTGTTTTTCAAACTCATACACTCAGGACTTCAGTGTCTTGAGTGAAAACTATATGAAGCCATAAGGCTTTTTATTACAATGTGTGGTGGAAGGTCTAATTTATACCTAAAATACATATCCAAGACATATCCTAAACACCTACCTGAATAAGCAGGAAAACAGACAAGAGCCATGGTGCCTCTCAGTCTGCCACAGAGACACCATATTTGGCCTTGTTTTGCACCCTGCTTTGTTTTTGGTAAACACAGGTCACAATGGTAGGCATGTGCATTTCCCTTTTTTGGTGAAACCACCTAGGACTGGTTCCAGAGGTGTTTTTATCTGTTGCCATTGGTCAAGGACACTCATCAAAATGCTTAAAAACCTAGACAAATTGTTTGTTAGCTGCTGCTGCCTCTGTTTTGTCCACTACCTGTTTGCCTTGTGTGCTTTGCACCACATGTTGCTGGAGACTTGTGTCCCCCACAAACGGCAGACCTGACTCTACCCAGCTTCAGCACTGAGCCAAGGGTCCAAAGCTACTTGCTGGGAGCAGCTACCCACCTGAGCTCAGCTAGGCCCCAGTCGGTTTGACTCTGGCCGCCCCTGCTCCAGCCCGAGGGCCAACTCCTTCACTTTGCACTGCACCCTATCAGACTATTCCAGCCCATAAACTTGGATCCTGCTTGGCCCAGGTGGCTGACCACTCCGATGAGAGCCACAGAAGATTTGCCTCATGTCCATGGATCTTCTCAGACGATGTTTCAAATTTAAGCTACGCAAGCGGCAAACTCCCTTCATCACCATGTGGAAGGTCACCACTTGTCTGGCACTATATGTTTCCCCATTTATGCCTCTACATCTATTTTTGGATTACAAATACTGTGACTCTGACCAGTGAGTAAATCATACTCTCTTTCCTGAAGTTTGTGAAAGTTTATGTTTAACCTTTAAGAGGCAGCTTATGCTGCAAGACTCTCGCGAGTTGTTCAAATTTTCTAAAACCTCTCCGCACACACACACACACACACACACACACACACACACACACACACACACATTCTGCAGGAGATCATTTTACTGACTGCATAACAGAATCTGTGTGTGTTAATTGTAAATGAGTTTGGGCAAATTTTCTTTATATAATTAATAAAATATTTAATAATTTTTATATTGGCCTCATTACAATTCACTTCTAACCCAGATTCAAATCCCTCCTTAACACCATGTTTCATTTTGATCAAAGACACTATTGTTAACAGAAAAAAAAAAAAAAATCAGATTTTGCTTAGCATACTTTCCTGAGCTTTATTAGGGAATTAGAAATTACATAGATTTTTAAATCTATACAGAAGACTGTCCAGATGCTTGGTAAAATCTTGTTTGCTTGATTGTTTGTTTGTTTTTTTATTGTAAAACACAGACTGAGAAGGAAATGTGCTGAAATATTTGGAGAATAGAGAGAACATCAGGGGAGGAAAAGCAAGATGATCAGATTGTGATGTCTCCAGCAGCTGCATAGTTAACATTGTTATTACATTTTGTACTCCTTTTGTTCTCCTTGCTTTTTCTTAAATATATCATAGGTCGTGGAAATTTTGCCTATAGCTGTCCATCTTTTCACACGTGACTATCAGAAGACTCTGATCCTGATTTAAAATTTCTGGGTAAAATCACCTAAAGAATTACTTGATTTATAGTTCTTGTTAAAATAGTAGCCAATATCAAAATGAAAAGGAGGAAGGGTGAATAAAAAGATGTTTGAAGATATTGCAGGGCAAACTTCAAATAGACAAAATGATTTAGTTATTTTGTCAGGATATAAAGTTGCTGAACTGCAAGAAACAGAAGGATGTGCCATATTAAAGATTTACACAGCAAGCTCACAAAGTGTTTCCAAACAGGATATTATGTGCTTGTCTTTATTCTTATTCAGAAAATCAACTCTTAAAATTTTGCCATGTTGATAATGCTGTGATCCCCATGCATTTCAAATACTGTCCTTTAGTGATATGAGAATTTGAGATGAAGTCCAAATTTGGACTCAGCCAAAGAAAAAAAAGGTGAACCGTGAAGCACAATTCGTTTATCTTTACTTCTGTCATTCTTCAGCATTGATGGTCTAGCACCACAGACATAATTTCTCATGTCTCCTACAGCCTACACAGTCAAAGTCACCCAAATTTGTGACTGTTTCCAAAAGATACTGTTGAGCTTAGAAACATTTTGCAAAGACATTCATAGAAACAGAAAGATGCTGAATATTTACAGTTATTTTTATAGCACAGAGAACAATTTCCATACTTTTGGGAAATGACTGTCAGAATCTGTTACAATCTTCCAATAGGACACCACTTTGTATACTTTTAATATTTTGTCAAAATAATTGAAGTCCTTTCTCACCCTGTGAAAAACATCTGAGAATTTAGTGGTGCCAATCTAAATAGGATGTGTCAGCCTTATTTCAGGAACACAGTCCTTAAAGAGTTTACACACCAGATGTCCTACTGAAAAAAAAAAAAAACAAAACAACAATAAAATCGACCAAGAACAAAAATAAGATTGGGTTCCAAGTTAGTGTGTATTCAACATCAAACAGTTAATTTGATGGAAAGCTATTAACTCATTAGTAGCATTCGAAGAAATAAGTTCCATTTTTAGATTTCTAGTTTTTAAAAATTACTATGGCTAGGTAAGATACATGCTTTTCTGCTCACGCATTTATTAAATTCTTCATTCGATACTTATTTCTATACTTAGGTGGCAGTATCACAGCTCATTACCAGTGAACAAATTAGTTTGAATCAGAATGCAATCTGCTGGTGTTCAAAGGAATAAAGGTGCATGGGAAGTGGTCATGGTGTTGTGCTGTAAGTGGGACACCTACCCTCACTAGATGAAGTTGGAGGCAGAAAAGTAGTACTCATTGCTGTGAGGGTGACAGAACACTGGAACAAGGCTGCTCAAGGGCGTGTTGTGGAGTCTCCCTCTCTGGAGGTATTGAAAACCCACCTGGATGTGTTCCTGTGTGGTGTAGTATAGGTGATCCTGCTCTGCAGAGGGGTTGGACTAGATGATCTTTTGAGGTCCCTTCCAGTCCCTGACATTCTTTGATTGTGTGATCATGTGCTGTTTTGTCTGCCATGTGAACACAGTTGAGTTTTCTTTGCTTGTTTTGTTTGTTTGCTTTTTTTTTTTTTTTTTGGGTCATAGATTTGAACTTCTTCCCTTCCAGCTTTCTTTACTGTTTTCTGGATCATTCAAACCCTTTCTGTTGACTCAGAGCAAATATTTCTGTCCAGTGTGGAGGATCTTTAATTAATGCTAACCAGTGAAGTTAAAGACATCACTCTAGGTATTATGACAAAGTTGTAGGAAGCTTTGTCACCCTGGAGCTGAGGTATTTGAAAGTGTGAGACCCAAGTCCATTTACTCCAGGCTCAGGGCACTGACATTTCAGCAAAGCTATCACTGGAGTCACTCATCATTGCCAGGAGAGCTATTTTCATTCCTCTAGACCTCAATAAATATGTTATTAGCTCAGTTTGTGTTGGACAGCTTGTTTCAGGGGATATTGTGAGAGATCGTGAAGCTTGCTGGCTTGAGCCTGCAAGAATCATAAGAGTCATTAATGTTGGAAAAGGCCTTCAAGTCTGTCAAGTCTAACTATAACCTAACTACCATGACCAGTAAATTATAGCCTGAAGTGTCATATCTACACACTTGAACACCTCCACACCACCAACTCCTTGAGCAGCCTGTTCCAATGCCTCATGACTTCCTAATATCCAATTTTCCTAATGTCAAATCTAAACCTCCCCTGGCACAACTTAAACCCATTTCCTTTCATTCTATTACTAGTTACTTGGGAGAAGAGACCAATATCAGCCTCGCTGGAACCTTCTTTCAGGTAGTTGTAGAGAACAAATAAGATCTACTCTTAGCCTTCTCTTCCCCAGACAAAATATCCCAGCTCCCTCAGCTGCTCTTTGTATGATGTGCCCTCCAAAATCCTCTTTGGTCTTGTTGCTCTTATTTGGAAATGCTCCAGGATCTCAGTATCTTTCTTCTACTGTGGAGCCCAGAACTGAACACAATACTCAAGCTGTGGCCACACAAGGGCTGAGTACAGGGGCACCATCACTTCCCTACTCCTGATGGACACTGTTTTTGATACAGGCCAGCATGTCCTTGGCCTTCTTTGGCCACCTGGACACACTCTTGGCTCATGTTCAGCTGGCCATCCACTAGCACTCCAGATCTTTTTCCACAAGGCTGCTTTTCAGCCACTCTTCCCTGAGCCTGTGGCATTGTTTGAGGCTGTTGTGGTTAAAATGCAGAATCTGGCACTTGGTCTTAGAATCATATAATCATAAACTTGTCAGAGCTGGAAAGGACCTCAAGGATTATCTAGCTCAAATGCCCCTTCCATGGACAGGGACACCTCACACTAGATTGGATTCCCCTTTTCCAGTCAGAGGGGACTTCCCTGGACTGCCATGACTTTTGAGATATAATAGAGAGTGGTTTAGCAACCTCATCTGCCAGTTCCCTCAGTACCTGTGGGTATATCCCATCAGGTCCCATAGAGTTTTAGTTTTGTCAGATGGTCACAAACTTGATCTTCACTCACAATGGTAAATTCTTTCTTCCAGCTGCTGTCATTATCTTCTGTGACACTGGGAGTGTGGCTGGAGCCCTTGCCAGTGAAGACTCAGGTAAAGAAATCTTCATGTCACTTACCACCAGTTCACCTGTTTTTTCCTGAGGGGACCCATGCCTTCCCTAGTCTTCTTTTTACCATTAATATACTTATAGAAATATATTCTCTTCCCTTTAACCTCCCTGGCTAGATTTAATTCAAATTGAGGTTTGACTTTTCTAACCAGGCCTCTTGCTGTTTGGGCAGCTTCATTATATGTCCCCCATTCTAGCTGACCTTTATTCCACAACGTGTAGCATTTCTTTTTGTGTGCCAGTGTGTCCAGGAGTTCCTTGCTTATCCAGGCAGGTCTCCTAGCATTCTTCCTGCCTCCTTCTTTGTTGGTATACTTTGCTCCTGGACGTGGAGAAGATGATCCTTGAATACTGATCAGCTGTCCTGGTCCCCTCTTCCCTCTGGGCCTGTTGGCTCTTCCTATATATTCTATCATACATCATTGATGTCAGAGGGATGGAGGAGAACACAACTTGAGCTCCTGATCCCTTTACCAGTTGTCCTGAGGTCCTGAAATCTCTGTTAATTGATTGTGAGATTCTCATTGATGCATCATCACTACCCATCTGAAAGACCAGAAGTGGGTAATAATCTGAAGGACTCACAAATGTGGGAATTTTACCTATGATGTCCTTTACCTGGACACTAAAGAGACATCAGACCTCTCCATGAAGCAGGTTTGGTCTGCATATCAGGCCCTTTGCTGCCCTCAGCAAGGAGTCACCTACAACAATGACCCTTTGATTTTTATTTTCAGGGTCAGTTTTGATGTCTGGCCTGAGGCGAGTTGGCCTTGGTAGCACTTCTGGCCTTTGTAAGCATCTCATCCTTGCTCACAACCAGTTCCTCCTGCAGAGCCCCACACCTGTTTTGCATGGGCACTGTGAGTGGTGCACTTCTTAGGGGAGCATGCTTGCTCCAGTTGTTACCCTTTGTTTCACTGGGTAGAGACCTGTTCCCAGTGACCCTGCTCATGTGGGTTACTACAGGAAGGCTGGGAGGCTTGTTGATGAGACAGTGTTGAATCCTCTGTTCCACTAAGAGCTAACTACCATTATGTTTTTGTAAAGATCAATTTCTGGAAGTAATCAGTTTCTCTCTCACTCTCCCTGGTGTTTCTCAACCTACTCACCTTTTCTCTGAGCTCCATCACTTCATCCTGGAGCTGTGCCACCCAGCTCACACCACACACAACCAGTCAATGTTGTCCCCTGTTGTCAGTGAAAAGCTGTGACATTCCTCACAGCCTGTGGCATGGATACCAAAATCCATTTTGGTGGGTGCTGGGAGTACAGTCTTCTTCCTCTGAGCAGCCACCATCACTCTTTCAGTATACTGCAGCACCTTGTTTCCTGTCCACACACCCTGCCCATGCCAACTGCTGACCTGACCTCAGCCCATTGATTTAATCTGTCCAAATCTGTCCTGCAGTGCCTTCCTACTGCAAAGCAGATCAATACTCCCATTCAATTTAGTGTCATCTACAAACTTTCTGACGGCACTCGCAATCCCCTCATCAAAATAATTGTTGGAGGACACAACTCTTGACTGGCCACCAGCTGGATTTAACTCTGTTTATCACAACACTTTGGGCCCAGCTCTTCATCCAGTAAACAGTCCACCTGTCTATGCCATGGGCTGCAAGTTTACCAAGGAGAATGCTGTGGGGAATGGTGTCAAAGGTTTTATTAAAGTCCAGGTAGACAACATCAACAGCCTTTCCTTTATCCACTAGGCAGGTCACCTGGTCATAGAAAGAGATGAGGTTGGTCAAGCAGGAACTGCGTTTCATCTCAGTGGACCAAATTGCTCCGTTATCTTGGACTTGCCATGTGAGCACAAACACACATGATGAACTGCTCCATAATCATTCCTGGTACTAAGATCAAGCTGACAGGCCTGTAGTTTCGTGGATCCTCCTTTTGGCCCTTTTTGTAGATGGGTGTCATGTTGGCAAGCTTCCAATTGTCTGACACCTCCCGTTAACCAGGACTCCTGATAAATGATGGACAGTGTCTTGGCAAGCTCCTCTGCCAGCTCACTCATCACTCTTGGGTGAATTCTATCCAGTCCCATAGATTTGTGAGCATCCAGGTGGCATAACAGTCCATTAGCTGCTTCCTCCTGGATTATGGGCAGTTGATGCTGCTCTCCATCCCTATCAGGATGCCAAATATCTTGAGGATAATGTGTTTGACTATTAAGGACTAGTCTTTAATAGCAATGTTCACCTCTGCATCCAACAAAGGGCGGATATTTTCCTAGGCTTTCTTTTTGTTGTTAATGTGTTTGTAAAAATCCTTTTTATTATCTCTTACAGCAGCATCCAGGTTGAATTCTGTCTCGGCTTTTGCCTTTCTGATGTTGTCCCTGCGTGATGTAACTAGATCCCTGTACTCTTCTGGCTTTCCTGCCTTTCCTTCCAAAGGTGGCAAAATCTCTTTTTTTTCCTGAGCCCCTGTTCAGCCAGTTCTTTTTATGACGTGTGGGAACAGCCTGCCTCTGCACCTCTAAGACTTCTTTCTTGAAGAATGTCCAGCCTTCCTGGAACCCTTTGCCCTTAAGGACTGTCTCTCCGGGGATACTCTTAACCAGTGAGCTTAATGGTCCAAAGTCTGCTCTCCAGAAGCCCATGGCAGCAGTTGTACTGCCCTCCCTCTCCCTCTCTCCTGCCCCCCCACTTCACCAAGTCTTGAGAATTCTATCATTTTATGACGACTAAGCCAAAGATGGCCTCCAGCTACCACATCACATGCCAGTTCTTCCCTGTTTGTCTACCAGACACCTCCCCTGATAGACTCTATTACCAGCTGTGTCAGAAAGTTATCTTCCACACACTCCAGGAACTTAGATTGTTTCTTTTCTGCTGTGTTGTATTTCCAGCAGACATTCAGTAAATTGAAGTCCCCCATGAGAACAAGGGCTGGTGATCTGGACACTTCTGCCAATCGCCTATAGAATGTCTCATCAGCCTCCTCATCCTGGTTGGGTAGTCTGTAACAGATTACCAAAAAAATACCTGCCTTGTTGGCCTTTCCCCTATGCCTTACTCGTAATCACTTAACCTTACCACAATAGTTGCTGATTTCTACACAGTCAAAACACTCTCTAACATATAGTGCCACATCTCCTTCCATGCCTATCCCTTCCAAAGAGCTTAAACCCATTCATTGCAGTATTCCAGTCATAACAGTCACCCAACCACATTCCTGTAATGGCAACTATGTCGTAGCTACCATGATGCACAATACCTACTACTTCCTCCTGATGTTGCCCATGCTGAGTGCATTAGTATAGGATCGCAGAATCACAGAATATATCTGGTTGGAAGAGATCTTAAAGACCCAGCACTGCAAGGTCATCACTAAATCATGTTCATAAATGCCAGTTCCACACACCCCTTGAACACCCAGAGGGAGCACTTAAGCTGGGCTATTGATTCTATGACCAGTAGATAGGCGTCCAAGTAGATAACCAAATGAATTTCAGTTCCTTCTGCTCCCTCCATGATCACCCCAACCACAGTACTAACAAAAGGTAAGTCTCAGACCTTCTGGATTTTACAGGCAATTTGTGTGCCTGTGTGTTTGTGTGTGAGAAATCCAGGGGAAACCTTTTGATGGATTTGACCCAGTTTTGCAACGATTTCTCAGGTCAGCTGAACCTGTTCTTTTTTTTGATTAATAAATCATTTGTCTATATTCTTCTGCTCTAATGGGGTAAACAATTGATGGCAGGGAGGTGATATACAACATTCATCACACAGCAGTGTGTGCCTCTACTGCAACCACTGCAGCTTCACTCTGAGTCAAGGAGAACCGAAGAACAGCTTGAGGGCTGCAGAGTATTTTGGAGCCTTTGGAAGTCACTTCAAGATTCCGTGAGCTTCTTCATTGAGATTTTCTCAGTGTAGGCCAGTTATCAGGTATTATACCACAGAAAATAATCAGAGGTCAAGAAACTATTAATTATTAGGATAAAAAATCAAAGGATATAGAATTTCTCTTTGGAGTAGTGCTTCCCTCTTAATTAATGAAAAAGAAATGAAAATTCAATGCTGCAATGTGTAAAGCATTTGCTAAAAGGTGATGTAGGCATTCTCTTCTTTAGATGTGTGACTGTGCATTGCCAGATGGTCTCAGATGAGCAACCTCCTTTGAGTTTTTGCATTGCACTGACCCCGAAATTTTGGGATGACAAAAATTCTGAGACAAAAAAGAAGGCAGAAAAATGCTGGGGTTTTCTCACTTAGTTCCAATTAACTGTAACTGGAATAGGGACTTCTCCAAAACCTGAGGCAAACCAGATGCAAACCTGGAAAACAGACACAATCAGTGTTTGTTTTGCTAATGTAAGCTATTTTTCAACTTGAATATGTGATGTATTTGACAATTACATGTTACATATCTACAAACTTGAACTTGTTATGAAGATGTTTAGGACTTATCACACCTTAATTTTCCTTTTTACCATTACAGTGTAATGATGCATATAATGCAGTGATGTGCAGTGCAGGTGGATTAACACGGATAGAGTTGTACTATGATAACATAGTAGGTTTTATGTCAGGCAAGTTGTGAAACTATTATGTTAAAGATGATTTATAAATTTACCAATTTTTTTTGGCAAGTGCTGTCTGTTAGGTAATGCCTTGCCAAAATAAGCTTGTAAAAGAAAAACAACAACAACAGCAGCAATCTTTGTAATAAGAATTCTCTTAGAAGGTTAAAGGTATCGTAATTAAACCAAGTAACTATCCATATATTTGACTGTCTGTTTATTCATACCTCTTCTTTACTCAAGAGGGATTAGGATACCTGCTCAAAACTAAAGAAACATCTATCTGAATCTTGATTGCCATAGGTCTTTGAGTTTAATTAATCCATTTGTGTAGTGTAAATGGTTGGTTTTTTCCATGCTGTCCTCTCAGAAAAGTATGGAGTTATCTTATGTCCAAATCTTAATGCAGGACAGTTTCAGGCCAAGTAAAAAGAGATAATAATTACAATTTCATTTAACATTATCACTGATGTTGAATTTCATGGTCTTTTTATTTGTATTCCAATACAATTAATAGATTTGATTTCAGAGTAACACTGTGGAAAGCACTGTATGGACACATGGCACATTGTCCATAAAGAGCTTATGATCTAAATATAACTGCCTATAAAGAACTGGATTGACTAGCCATAGGCCAAGTATCAGATTTTTTTTGGTTTCCATTTCTGTCCTCTGACTCAGATCAACTTCTGCAACACACATCTCTTATCTACTTTGGCAAATTTCACTGGGGAGGTGGGAAAAGCACAGAGATCATCTGCGCATTACATATGTGATTCAGCCACAGCATTTTTCTCTGATTTCTTTCAAAATAATTTTGATGTGATTACCCAAGCATGTAAAATGGTCAATAAGCACAATATAGAAAATGTATTTTCTGATACAAAATTCACTTATTCCTGTGATTATGAAAAAACCTTAGTAGCAAAATAAAATCATCTAGGTTTCTCTTGACAAAAGAGCCAAAGTAAGACAATCTGCAGCATTCCAGAGAATGGAAAATTTTTAACACATGAAGAATGGGAATTAGTTGTTGATGTTTCAGGAGCAATTGCTCCCAGGGACCTCATATCTCTTAAATCAGCTAGAAGACCATCTGCTCTAAAGGATTTATCAATTACTATATTCCTGCTTAAAGGATATTTAGGTATTCAGTTATACTCCCTCTGCCTCCTTTTGGCTGAAAAGGTTTCTAATGTTGTCTGTTACTCCATTAAAAATTTCCATAATGAAGCTCCAACTGAAAAGAAACGTGGCTTGCTATAAGTGCCATCACCTACTCAAATACAGATTCCATTTATAATGATCCAGAAATCCATTCTGTCTGAAACAAAAAATACATTAAAAACAAAACAAAACAAAACAAAATGCTGTGAACAAAAAACTATCACATTACTTTTTTTTCTGATCTTGTGGTGGTAAGTGGTGCAAGGAAGACAGGGCCAGCTCCTTGTCTGGGCCTCTGGCTTACAAGTCCATGTTTTCATGTATCTCTTATTAAAAAAATCTCAGAAACTTTTCTTCAAAATTTTCCTGCCCCCCAAATTATTTCAGCACTCAATTACGAGATTCTACATTCTTAGAAACTTACCTAAGTAAGTATTGAATATTTTAAGTCATATAATGGGATTATAAAGGTCACCTTTACACTGCCACTATGAGATCTCAGGGAACTAGGGATGTTGGGTAATGATGAGAACACAGTCTTAAAAATATGTATTACTTTAAACATGTATTTATATATATATATATATGCTGATTTTACATGTAATTGTTACAGCAAATTTTTGCTGTAAACCCTCCAACTTTAATATATTTCTCTTTCATCAGATTTTTGTTACTTGATTACACTATTCTGCTTTTTTTTTTTTTTTTAAAGCAGAATAGTGGTGGCTTTTATCTCTCCATACTCCTTAGGGCTGGGCTCACTGTAGCAGATCACTGGAGATCTGGACTCCTCCAGAAAATCCAGGACCATCTGGGTCTGTCCTCACAGTTGGATGATTTCATCCTAACCCATGTTTCTAGTTGTTTGTTTTCTGATTAAAAAAAAAAAAAAAAAAAAAAAAAGTATATCTATTTATTAGGAAATGCATGTTAGACAGTTTGACACTAGAATTTGTCTTTGTGTTAACTCAGGCAAATGATTTATAGCTGTTTGTTCATGACCAGCATCCATTAGTCTGGAAAAGTCTGTCCAAGTAAAATTTCATGAGAGAGAATGCACAATTGTTAGGAGCTATCTGCACAGTGTACCACCCAGCACTGAGTTCAGGGAGTCAGTGATAAAACTCATCCCACCTGATGGCTTTCCTTTGGTCATGCAACCAGACAGGCACAGACCTTTTAAATGCTATTGCTATTCTTATTTTGTCTTTCTGAATTTTTAGATAGAGAGAATTCAGTCATCAGCAGTGATTAGCTGTTCTGCAGAAGGAGTGAGCCAAATTATGGACTGCAATCTGAAGCTGTTCCAATGATTAGCACCTGATCCTCATGCAGTCCTATTAAAACTTCTTAATATAGCAAGCATGAGTAAGCATATCATTATCTGATCTTAGTTGAGCATGAAGCCTTCACATCTAATGGCATTCCTCATTTAGTGGAAATGAATGCTTTGTCCTGTACATTAAATATTAAACAAGAGAGGGAGGGAAAGAGACAGTAAATAGAGTAAATGGTCTTCCCAAAGTAGGCTGAAGAGAATGGTTGGATTATAGCCTCCTTATCCTGTGGTAAAGCACTTTAAATACAATATAGGAGCTAAACTTTTTAGTGGAACATGAGGAGTAAAGAATGAAAGTGGACCATCTGAATAGATTTACATTATTGTAAGTACTGACTGCTAACTTTGAGACAACCTGGGTCATGACTTCATTTATATCTCCCACCCTGTTTCATTTCTATTTTAATTTCTTCTTCTCTGTTCTTATATTCCAGAAATTTTTGGATCCATTCAGTGTATTTTAATGAAGTTTTCTCTTGCAAAAGTCTGAAGCCAAGCTGATTGAATCACAGATGGTCAGAAGCACAGAATACTATGAGTTAGAAGGAACCTTGAAATGTCACCTAGTCCAACCCCCATGCCAGAGCACGATCACCTAGAGCAAGTCACAGAGGAACACATCCAAGCAGGTTTTGAATATCTCCATAGAAGGAGACTCCACAACACCCCTGGGCAGCCTGTTGCAGCATTCTGGCACTCTTCCAGTGAAAAAACTTTTCCTTATGTTTCCATGGAACTTCCTATGCCTCAGCTGCCATCTGTGGCCTCTTGTCCTGTCATCGGGCATCACTGAGAACAGACTGACTCTATCCTCTTGACATTCACCCTTTACATATTTATGAAGATTACTGAGGTCAGCTTTTAGTCTCCTCTTCTCCAAGCTAAAGAGACCCAAATCCCTCAGACTCTCCTCATAAGGAAGATGTTCCATTCCTTTAATCATTTTTGTGACTCTGAACTGGAGTCTCTCAAGCAGTTACTTGTCCTTCTTGAAGTGAGAGCCCCAGAACTGGACACAATGTTGCAGATGTGGCCTCCTCAGGGCAGCATAGAGGGGAAGGAGAACCTCTCTCTACCTACTAACCACGGCCCTTCTAATACACACCAGAATGGCACAGGCCTTCATGGCCACAAGAGCACACTGCTGGCTCATGGTCAGCCTTCCATCCACTAGGAACCCCGGTCCTTTTCCCCTTCACTGTTCTCCAACAGGTCAGTCCCCAGTCTATACTGGTACATGAGGTTGTTCTTTCCCAGGTACAAGACTCTACACTTGCCCTTGTGAATTTCAATACATTTCTCCCTGAGCTACTCTCCAGCCTGTCTAAGTCTTGCTGAATGGCAGCACAACTCTCCTGTGGGTTAACCACTCCACCCAGTTTTGTGTCATCAGCAAATCTGCACGCTGTGCACTCTGTGTCCTCATCCAGGTTGCTAAAGAATGTATTAAATATTACTGGCCCCAGTACTGACCCCTGAGGGACTCCACTAGCTACAGGCCTCCAGCTAGACTGTCCCATTGACCATAACTCTCTGACTTCTTTCCTTGAAACAGTTCCCAATCCACGAGGTCATCCAGACCACAGTGCCTCAGCTTAGCGCAAGGATGCAAGGAGACAGTGTCAAATGGTTTACTGAAACCAAGATGACAACTGAAGGCTTGCCTGCTTCACTGGAAAAGCTCTTGGTGTGATAGGAAGCTCTGCATCAAGGCTGTAAGATTGTTTGGTTAACTACCAGTACTTAGAAATAAACAGACACAAAGTAAACATTGGCACCTTGTTTCCAGGTCTATGCTGTTATTAGTCTGAAAATATGGCTAGTAAGCAGCACTTATGTAAAGTCTATTAATTTATAAGTAGGATTGGGAGGATTTTTGTTTCCTTGATTGGTTGGTTGGGTTTGTTTGTTTGGTTGTTTTTTGTTTTGTTTGTGTTGTGGTATTTTTTCATTTGTTTGTTTGTTTATTTGTTTAGGGATTTTGATCCCAACCTTTCTGATCCTGTTCAGATGCTCTTCTAATCAACATCAAGGTGGTTTCCAATTAATTTTCTGGATCTATGCAGGTATTTTGCCATGATGGTATGTGGCAGGGCAGGGCACTGCCCCACAGGAGGGTTGAACGGGGTGCGAACTGTGGCAGGGCACACCCAAGTCCACTGCCCCACCAGAGGTGTGAATGGGGCAGGAAACGGTCTTCCTCCCTCCCCACCTCTGTCACAGAGGTTTGAAATGTGGAGTACAATAGGTGTACAGTACCTTCTCCTACCCTCCATGGAGTTGAACAGGGAGGGAACATATAGCCCCAGTATATATATGGCAACTGCACTGGGACCCTTGCATGGACCTGAACACAAACCTGGAGACAGACCTTGCACGAACCTTGCAGGGACTTTGAGCTGGACCTTGAGGAGCATCCTGGCTTCTTGCTGCAGGACCTGCCTCTAACGGTAAACTGCAGCCATTTGTGGAAACACCACAGAGCACCCCGGCTTTCCCCTGCCTTGCTTTGTGATCATGGCTTTGTGAAAGCTGTGCCTACAGTCGTCTTGGACTTTGGCAGGCACTGGACTCCGAACACTGCCGTGAAAGAGATAGTCTTCCATTTGTAACTAGGGCAAAGCTGTTTCATGCCCAAACCTTTTCCAAATTTTCTGATTTTTCCTGAATTACCTGAAAAGGCATCTTTGTGAAGACTTTTCCCTAAAAGACACAGAGTTTAAACCCAGACTTCAAAGATTTAACAAAATCGATATATCAAACAACAAACAAATCCATTAACCTGCTGTTCCCTTTCTCTCCCAGGAAAACTTTTTATGCCATTGTGCTGGTTTGAACTAATTGGAGGATTTGAGTGAGAAAATTAGACTATAGGCTGACAGAGGAAAACAGATGATGTTACTTCCCTCAGAGCTCTACTGAGAAAGAAAAAAAACTGTTTTAAGAGTTGTAACCCAAATATAGATAAGTCAGAGTGCTCCAGGCCGCTCTCAGCTGTGGCTGCTCCTTGCATGGCTCCATTTTCCTGCCTTTTGTACCTGATTCTTAATAATTCTGCTAACTTCTTTCCTACTGCTAATCTCCCTGGCTGATCTACTTCCGCCTATCTGCTGCATCAACAGATGGTGAGATAAGATTGGGGAAGGGGGGAAAGGTGGTACAAGTGGTTAGAAAGCCCCTCTTACAGATTTTGGTCTCCGGGAGAGGTGTGGTGTTTCTGTATTACTTTTTCACTGTATATATCTGTAAATATATGTTATACATTGTAAATATCTGTTTGTATATTGTGCATAGCTGTAAATATAAAGCTTCATTTACCAACTTCCAGCCATTCTGAGTTCTAGCCTGGGTTATATCAAATGGGGGGGGGGGTGCGGCGAGGGGGCAGGTAACTGCTAAACCACCACAGCCATAACAGTGGTCAGTTTTCCTTCTATTCAGACATTTTTATTAGTATTGAAACATGTTTGTGCGTAAGAATTTTATTACAGAAATGCAATGAAGAAAATAACTTAGAAATCTAGTAAAAAGAACCACTTAAATACCTGTACGTCGATGCTTTTCTACAGTGATTCATGGTCAGAAAAAAATGTGCTATACTTGAAAAAATATGCTTAAAAGGATGTTTAATATCTGTAGCCTCAGTTTAGAGAAACAAATACATATATATATATCTCTGTGTGTGTATTTGTATGTATGCTTTTACCTGTAGGTCATTTGCTAACAGATAACCTGTTATCTGTGTTTTAACAGAACTAGAAAAACACAAATATATTTTTTTTATCTCTCTTTTTTTTTTTTTTTTCTTTTTAAAATTCTGTGATCAATAAAATCCTCTGGATATCATATTTTTAGTCTGAATCACGTCCTGGTCTGCATCAAGAGATGCATGGCCAGCAGGGCAACGGAGGGGATTCTTCACCCTTAAACTCTGCTCTTGTCAGATCTCACCTGGCCTACTGTATATAATTCTGGATCTCCCAACACAAGAAGGACGTGGAACTGTTGGAGTGAGTCTAGAGAAGGACCACAAAGATGATCAGAGGGCTGAGACACCTCTGCTATGAGTACCAGCTATGAGAATTGGGGCTTTTCAGCCTGGAGAAGAGAAGACTTTGTAGTGGCCTTCCAGTATCTGAAGGGGGCCTACAGGAAGGCTGACGAGAGACTATTTACAACTTCTACAAGGTCTTCTAATTACAGGATGAGGGGTAATGGTTTTAAATTGGAAGACGGGAGATTTAAACTAGATGTTAGGAGGAAGTTCTTTACAGTGAAGATGGTGAAACACTGGAACAGATTGCCCAGGGAGGCTGTGGATGCTCCCTCCCTTGAGGTGTTCAACGTCAGGTTGGATGAGGCCTTGAGCAACCTGTTCTAGTGGGAGGTGTCCCTGTCTATGGTGGGAGGTTGGAACTAGATTATCTTTGAGGTCCTTTCCAACCTAAGCCATTCTATGATTCTGTGATGTCTCTCTCATTGTCGCTCTCTTCCCTTGCTCTACTCCCAGGTATGAAAATAAGTGTTGATAATAATTTGTCTTGGTGTTCAATTAAAAAAACAGTGGTTCTGTTCAGTTGGGTATTTTGTTTGTTTGGTTAGTGTTTTTTTTTCTGTTTGTTTTTCTTCATAGAAAAAAAAAATTAAAAAGGGCGGGGGGGGGGCCGGGAATCATGTTTGAAACTACACAGCCAATAAGCCAGTGAATAAAATGAATGCTTTTCATGTGCACATGAAAAAGGGAGACAACAACTGGAGTGGTTTCAAAAGGCCACCACATGAATAAAAGTGTCATCAAGAAAGAGCAAATCACTCTGAGTATGTTACAGGAATACTTTGCCTTTCTCAGAAACACTAAGTGTAAGGCCCTTTTCAAGAGCTTCACCGGAATTTGTTGTTAATCTTAATTATATGCCTTATTCTACATGTTTAACAAGATGTATTCTTTAGAAATGTTTGCAACTGATGCAAATCATAACTGAATACATTGTACATGAGTACTTCATAGCCTTCCATTGTGATGGTCTCCTGTATTTCCAGTTGAAGATTAGCCTTTGTTTTCAAATAATCTCAAGAGAACTGTTTCATACTGGTACTTGGTGTCTATGTGACATCATAAAAATCATGTGGGAGTTTTAAGCAATCTTATGGCAGAAAAAAATAATTCTCAGCACAATGGATGAACAGCGTGTGTATATCCTATTACTTCAGTATACAATTAATAGAAAAGCTTGTGTTATATGTTTGATTTAGTGAGTTATAATGTTGTGTAGTAGATAACTGGCTAGCAGAGCCTTCCCCATGAAGTTCTGCTAGGAGTGGGTGCAGTGGTTAATCTCACTTCAGTCAATGAAAGCTATTTAGGAGAAAAGATTTATGTTAAACTGCTTTGTGCTTGCAGCCAGGGTCAAAACTATAACCTGGTTTCTCTTGTTACCTGCTTTTCACATTAGAGTAGTTGTTGCTATCATAACACCCCATCCCTGCCCCTTTCCCCTTTGCTGTCTATTGTCTGTTTTCATGCATCTTCTTGCTTTATAATTGCTCACTCACACTCATTTATCACTGGCTTACTCTCTCCTGCCTACCACTATCTCCCATTTTTGTCATGGTGCACTGGTACATTACAAATACAATTAAACCTTTTACGATACCGCAGCTTTTGGCTAATGCATCCCAGCTTCAAGGTTGAAAGATTTCTGATATTACCACTGATATCAGTTCTTTCCCATTTATCGGCACTGTCCGGACTAATGCAGGAGTGTTGCATTAATTAAAGGAAGCATCCAGTAGTGCTGCAGTTTTTACCAGTCTGACACTGAATTGGAGCTTGATGCCTGCTCATGTTTTAAGAGCCATTCATCACACATGTCATCCCAAAGCAGCCAGCTGTCTGAGAAAAACCTCATTTGCATTTCATCAGTTAGACTCTCCCTTTTCTCCCTACCTTTTGTATGGAGCTTTGGCTTTTTTTAAAAAAGAGCATAGTCTTCAAAAGCAGCTTAGCTAAAATTAGTATTCCATTTAGAAAGATGATTTTCTTTAGTTCAGAAGTCTGAGTGGAAAAAGAGTGTCATACAAACATAGCCATGTAATCTGTATAAAGAAATTAATACATTATGGGAGAAGACAAAGATTTTTATGATGGATAGACTACACCTCTATTAGTTCTGTACATAAAGCTGTTAGAATTAATAAAATATTTCATTTATTTTGAAAGTTCCTTAAAGAGCATAAGATTTGAAAATCCCAGCAGCTCTGAATGATTCTGCATTATGGATTTTGATTTCCTTTATTGTTAGACTGAAATAGTCTGTGTTGGGTTCTATTTAAACCATTTTAGGAGGCTGAAGAACATGTGAAACTGCCTCAGTATGCTGAAACCAGCTGGAGAGAAGAGACAAGGTGAAATTATACACTCGCACTTTCATTCAGTAACCGACTTAATGAACTAATTTTTGCTTTTGTTTCATTTTGTGTTGTGAGTATGTTTTATGCTGAGCTACTGGACAAAACCCAATAGTTAACTGAACCCAGGTAATTATTAGCCAACACATACCTAACTTTAGGCATATGTACTTAAGCCTTGTTCATTTCAACAAGGTTTAGCAAGTGAATGTTTTCCTGAATAGGCTGCATGGTTGAATTGTTGAAAAGGAAATGTGTATTTGCATTGGCAGTACAAATGTTAACTTATATTTATTCTGTTTTTTCCTATTTTAGCTGCCCCATTTAACACTGAATTTGAAAGATGCAATTTAATTTCAATCCTACAAAAATTAGTTTAAGTCAATTTCTAATCTCAGCAGAAACAAAAGGGAAGCTAATGTCTCAAAACTCTGACTCGGTGTTAACAATAGGTGTGGAAGGGACCCACAGTTTAGAACACTTTTGTGATGGCATTCTCTGTGCTTGCTTGGTCAGCTCACAGTGCAAAGACAAGTTTAAGTATCTTTCGCCTCTCTTCTTCACAAACACAGGTTATTTAATTTGGTCCCTGCGTTAGCTAGTGAAGCATTGGGGCTGCACTAAGATACTCTGACTGCCTTCAGGGAGCCAGAAAAGACACTGGCAATGAAATGATATATAGAGAATAGAAGATGTGGAAAGAGCCAAGTAGCATGTGTCATTTCTTCTTACTATCAGTGGAGTTAGGTCATGACTGAAACCAGGGTCTCCATTTTTGGAGCTGCATTTGAGAAGACTGTGCAGCAAGGACATAATTTTGTACATCGTTGGTTTCCCTGTATACTTTTTCAGCCATGGAAAAGGATGTTCTTCATTTCATCAGGTGAGAACCAAACATTATTTCTACTCCAAGCTATATGAGATTGATGCATAAGAACCTTTCTCCTGTAATTCCAGGAGCAATTTAAGCAAATTGGTTTCTCAAAATCAAGAAATTAACAGAAGTTGCCTTCATATCTCTCCATATGTCTATTCACAAATACAGGATTTTATCTGTTTATATTTCAGTGCAAACAAAACCAAAAGAAACGTAAGTCTTATATAAATTTATTATAGCTTATGATTCCTGTAGAGAACCATTTTTTTAGTCAACAGGAAAAAAAGACTCTCAACAAAAGCATTTTTCTATGATACAGACAGTTGCAGCCACTCCCCGTCCCATTCTTCAGCTGCACATGCCAAAGCTGTTCATTGTCTGAGGCTGTAGCTGCTCCCATAGACCTGGAAAAATAAGGGATAATTGGCTTAGCTTTTATAGATGTTTAAAAATATAAGAAATATGTATCTGTTAGTCCTCACATATCTCCTCCACAGAGTTATTTAGTATCACATTTGGGCATGTGCAGGGCAAAAGCACTTGAAGGTGCACAGTAACAGATCAAGGTTTCTTGTAATCTTTCAAGTATCTGGTTTTTAAACAGTATAAATATAAAAAATTGGAGATAAAATTGATTTAAATATCCTGGTTTTGGCATATTATGGCCTATCTCACCAATACCTTTAAATGAACCATTTTTACAAAA
>VWZI01021773.1:0-11996 GCA_013396835.1 Psilopogon haemacephalus | reverse complement strand
ACACAATTATTAAACCTTTCCCTCCTCCCCCCCCCTCCAGCCCTCCCAAATCTCAGAGCAAAATGTACATACAAACACACACCTTATCTCTATTTCCAGCTGGAGAATAAGAATTATTTGTAAAAGTAATTAGGAAGGATTGATTCCTAGTCAAATTAAAGCACTTGGAAGCCATATTCTGTGAGCACAATTGTCATTTAAATAGCATATGAATTGGTACCTGAATAGACTAACAGTTCTGAAGGCAAATAAATTATTATGGTACTTTAAAAATCAATGACATATAGAATTGAGCAAATATGTGACCGCAGCATCCTTATATACGAAGAGTTTAGCGTGTATGCCCAGACAAAGCACAGAGGATTAGACTTCGCCTGAGTGATGGGTGAACACAGCCTGCTGGGGGGAAGAAAGAGAGTGGCAACTTAGGGCGAAGTGTGGGGGAAGCTGATTTATATACAAAAGACAGCCTGGAGAAGGGAGAGAGGACCTAGATGAAAGGGTGTCTAGAACAGGGTGGGGACAGGGAAGGTATGTAGCCTGCAGGGAGGCCAATGAAGTGTCGTGAGAGGAAGAAAAGGATCAGGGAATGCTAGGGCATTGGCACGAATGTGTCTTGTGCTGCAGCTTTCCGCTGCCTAAAAAAATAGTGTTCACTCCCAAAGAACCTGTTGGAGACACAGAAGGGAATGCTGCATGCACTCAGGGTCCAATATATGGCAGAGGAAGAGGAAACTGTTTGTAGCCTCTGAAATTATTAAGATCTGGTTCTTAAAACAGCTCACGTGTTCCCATTTGAGCCATTTTGTGGTGAGATTTGTGAAGGTCAAAACTTCCATGAGCATTGAGGAGGGTAGGAATTTCCCCCTTAAAGTTAAGCAGTGAAACATGCAAAAAAAAGTTGAAACAGCGGTGGAGGGTACAACAACCAAGACTAAGTATGAGCTGTAGGTACCATGGGGTAGCAGAGGCATGTGATAAAGCATAGGGGAAGAGATCCTCACCTAGCATGCCTCAGGCACTTGAAGGAACAATGATTGCTCTGGGAGCAGAGTCACCCTGGACACAGAGGCTGATATAGACCTCAGTATACACTGCAGTAGAATTTTCTTTCTGCCTTCATGCAGGTTTTTTTACTTTTCCTTACAGTTTTGCCTGCTCTCCATCTCATTTACTGCTAAGAAATGAGAGTAGCTCGGGCATCCAGGCAGCATGCAGAGAAAGCATGAATCCTACTCTGACATCAGGTAAGAAGAGTACCTACACTTTGACGAGATGCAGGAAAATGTAGCTGCCAGGAGGCCTATGAAAGAATATATGCAACTATGTCCTGTGCACAGGACTGAGGATCCTGTTTGACCAAAATTTGCAAGTTCTGTTTATATTTCTGTGCTTACCAGATTTGTTCTGATAGCTGTACCCTTCCACTCTCCTTCTGCCTTCTTTCTCTCCTTGGATTTCCATTATCTTTTTCTGATTGTCCTTGGCATGTATTCTTTCCCGGTTCTTCAAGGAGACCATATTAGGCAGAAATAAATAGGCAAAAAGTATACAGAAAAGGCTTGCTGATTTTGACCAAGGTCATTTGTCCTTGGGTATAATCCTTTGTAAGTTTTCTTTCTAAAGAAAACCTTTTAGATTGCAGATTCCTGACTTTGCAATGTGTAAATGTGGAAGAGGCTATTGACAAAGATCATTTGAAAGAATTATTTTTGTGAACAAAATATCTGGGAATTAAATCATCTTATAAGCTCTACTTCTGTTTACATTTAAATTTCACTCAATAAATTCTAGAAATTAAATCATACTAAATCATTAGAAATTTAGCTAGGACTCTAATGATTGTTATGGAAATTAATTTTCTTCATAAATACAATTGTTTTGGTAAGAGAAAAAAAATAGATTTTTTTTTTTTATTAGAAAGCATTTCATTTGACAAAGCAAAACAACTACTGAGACTGGTATAGGATTGCACTCCACATTGGCTAAAGCTCTGGAATAGTGAGATAATTTGCAAAGCAAAATGCATATGCAAATTAGCAGAACAAATCACTACGCTATCTCTCCTAGTGCTTTAAGTAAATGAAGGAAAAGGTAAGACGAAGAGCAGCAGAATGCCAGAATATGCATTCATATTGTTAATGTAATGTAATACTGAGCAGGAGGAAAACAAAAGTTTTAGCACTCATGATGCTATGAACAGTGTAACTGAGATCGCATCTGATGCACGAGAGAAAAGGAATAGCATTTATTCCATATGACTTACACTATCTACATTGTTGTCATCAGGATTTGTCTTACAGGAAAATAACAAAATAGCTCTTTGCAATGTCCTACTTGAAGATGGCAGATTGGACCTTATAACACTTGCCAATTCTCAATAAAACAGAAGTAACTAGGTGATTTCCAACAACCTGACAATGTTAGGTGTTTATTACTCTTTCTTGGACTTTCACACAATCATACATGTTGCCCTAAAGGTTTTTCAGGATCTTGCTATGAGGGAAACTTTTAAAAATAGGAGGGCCTGTGCTCATGCAAGATTTCTTATCTTCGATAATGAAGTCACTACTTGGATTAAATCTTATTAGCTGCCACTTTGAAATAGATATTCACACTATGTATAAGAAAAATACCCACTTCTAGATTCCTAAAACTTGCTAAAATCAGTATTAACAACAAAAACAAAAATATTTTTGTTTATACCTATACTGGATCAAAGACATGTCAGGTATTTACTGACATCACTTTGGCTTGACTCATACATGTATGAGGTATCTTATGAAACTTATACTGGAGAATAATCAATGCAAAATAATGAAAATGCTAATTTTAATTAATATGCAAGTTAATATTTTTTTGTTCAGTGCTTTTTTCCTTTCCAGAAGTGGAATGTGACTATGAAATTTCTGTCCTTTGTTTGTCTGTCCTACTTAAATAGATAACATGAAATAAGTAAATATATAAATGTATTAATCAGAAAAGTAGACTTCCAAATCACCACAATTGAAAAAAAAGAATGTTGCTGTTGCTGTTTGTAGCTTCTTCTAGTAACAACCCTTCTGCTGCATGGTTTATCCAATATATATTATGAACTGCTTAGAAAAACCTCTTTGGATTTATATTTTAAATCTCTGTAAAGCATTGTATATATGTATGAGATTTTTTTTTAACAGGATAAGATAATTCCTAGTGCTGTAAACATGTCGAACAAATCAGCATTGCTGACCACAAACCTCAACAGTGCAAAAGGATGAGGTTCAGTTTTCCAGAGAAAGCCCAGTGAAGGAAGTGGCCATCAAGCCAGACTTCATCACAAAATGATTCTCATTAATTTTAAAAATCTGCTGACATTTTGGAATGGTTACAGCAAATGACTTATGAAATGAAAAAATCTTTCCCAACTCAGTGAGCTTATCAATCAATGTTTTCCATGAAGTGCTGTCTCGATTCAGCAACCCTAAAAATATTTAGCAATATAAATGTACATTTTAATAACTTGCTGTAATCTTCCTTTTGATATCTAGCTTTCATGATCTGTCTTCATCCACCCACAATCTCTGGTGCCATCAGCCGAAAAGTCAGTTTCTCTCTAGGGTTCAGCTGAAGGCATTTACAGTACTGAGCTCCCTTCTATAACTCATCTCTGTACTGCTCTGTGTTCCCATCAATCTGACAAAAAACCACCCCGAACAAACAAACTCTTTTTTTTTTGTCTCTCATGAAATTTTTTTTTTCTTGTGCATGCTCCATGTCCTGAGGAGAAGATTAACTTAAATTAAATCTTAAAAGACAATTTGTTGATGTCTTAGATTTCTAGTTAAACTACCTGAGATACAAATACATTTTCTGCAGGTTATTGTTCTTTGGCTAATCCATAATTACTACAAATCTTGCTAACAGACTAATCACAGCTCAGGGAGAGAGGGCTTATTTACTCTCCGGCTGTTTCACCACTTACTAACTTTTGCATCTTTTTCACATTAACTTTTTTCTTCTCTCAATGGCAGAATCAATGAGAATTTTAGAGAAGCCAGCAGGTAGTATTACTCTGGGATAGGGGTGCATTTTGCACCAGAAGTATTAAGCTATTTGTGGAATATGCTTTACACCGTTCTCATGAATCGTCACTGTTGGAAAACTAGATTTCCTATGTATTTCTGCTCAGTTTCTTTCAGTTGGCAGCAGAGATGTGTCTGTGTCTCAGCCAAATTATATGGATGCCTAAAATAGCCAGTGTCACCACCCAGCATCATAACTGCTGGGGTAGGGGGGCAGCAGAAAAGAGCAAAGCACAATACAAACATTTTGATAGGTGTGTGCTGTACCATGCACAAGCATGCTCAGTAGCTGTCTACTGCAACCGTGAGCCTTTCTGCTCCTTTAAGGCATGGCTTTGCTAAAGCACTTGCCAGTGCTAAGAAACCCAGAGCAGAGGTAGGTACTACACACACGGAGTTATTTCTATTTGCTTTAATTTTCTCTATGATTCTATCTTCCTTTCTCGGTAGTTTTTAATGTCCATTTGGAGAAATATGCTGTAAAGGATTATGTACATCCAATATGTAAAAGCTGTTGCAACAAGGTATTGTTACATAACACACTGAGCTGTTTCTGGTCTTAGATGTGTCTGAGAAGTTTATGTTTAGACAGTGTTCATGTAGACATCTGTCAGTCTCTTTGGCTCTGAATAATATTTGAAGACCAAAAACCCTCCTTTTCTCACATGTGTTAGAGGTATTTCTGTATTGATAAAACAAGAAAGCATGTGGGGTTAGGCCAATAAGTAACTTCGAGCTAATGAATAATACGCATTTGTAGCACTCACACATGCAACAAATATTAACCTTTTTTTACTATGTAAATAAAATCAACCTCTTTTTTTTTTTTCCAATGACTTACATCCTAGACCATAATAAAAAGATACATTTCACTTTCATAATAAATGTAAACTAGGAATTTCAGAGAATTTTCCCAAAAGTGGGCACAAAAAAAAAGATTTTTTAAACTTGCCTTACTGTTTCAGTTATTTAGAGTATGAATGATAAAATTTTTAACAACAGCTACTTGGTTGCATGTAACTGCTAGACACATGTGAAATGCAAAATATTTACAGAAAAGTCAGAATTAAAAGTGCACGGTACTTCTTGCCTTTGTAATTTGCTGGCATAAAACTGATGTAGAAGCCTCCAAGTCTGCACCTGTTTGTCAGTAAGAATAGTCTGTTTGGAAGCATAGATTGTAATAACACAATCTTTGCTATTATTACTGAATGAATTATATTCAGCTGTATATTAAAGCAAAATGAGGAGAAACAACAGATTTTTCAGAGTTCCTCGCAGTGGTACCACCAGTTACCCATCTTGCTTAGGTTCTGGTGTGTCTGTCAGTTTCCTGTCTGTAACACCTTTTTGGCAGCATCTCTGGAGCTGAGAAGAATCACTTCACTGCTATCTAAGAAAGCTGGTTTGTGGGGAAGTCCTTGTGCAACATGTTAAGTCCAGTCTGAAACTACTTTGAAAGCAGCATGAGAGGTAACACAAAATTATCTAGAGTCTGGGCTTCTTCTCTTTTCATGGGTAGAGATTTTATGAGTTAATTAAAAAATGCTATCCAGTAGACTGAGTTAGATTTGGATATATAGAATATTTTGAGATGAGTTGATTCAAACTACTGCTCTTTTTTGACTTGTATATGAGCATGTGTGACAGCAAAGACTAAACACCCAGACCTTGAGCTGCAGTTCTAACCTTGCTGAAAAATGTAGACCTTAACCCTGCTTGCCTTTGCCCTGTTTCACACGAGTGTTCATTTAAAAAGGACTCAGCTGCAAAGTAAGGAAAAAGGACACTAGGTGAGGTTTAAAACAGTATATTCTAGTTTTAAAAGAGTGTTGAAGGATGCAATGTACCAGAAAAAGAGAGGTAAATCTGTCCCCTGTCTTTCAATGACAGATCCTTGTCTGAGAAGAATGTCAGAGTCTCTGGTAGAATGATATGCAGCCAGACACCAGTTGCCTTCTTCCAAGGATTTCTAGACCTCTTTTTCTTTAAGCATAAGTGAATCATAGCAGCAAACAGTTTAAAAAAAAAAAAAGCCTTTTTGAGTCTTTCTTCATAAACACAATGCAGTGCTAGTTCCCTCTTGAAATAATATTTATTTGCATTACTTCATGGTAGAAATCCCCACTCAGTGTTTATTTAGGTTTGATGTTAGCATCTCTTGTATCTTCCCATTCTCTTTCAGGATCTCCAAACTGCATGTTTCCATCCCACCAGTCTTGCATTATACACCCACATGTGTTACAGTAAACACACTTATTGTTTTGCCCAAAGTCTTTTAAATTCTTGCAGTCTCAGGAGAGAAATACAAAGAAGACCTGAGGAAAAAAAATTGTAAATAGGTGCACACTTAGCACTTGTGACTGTAGACTTTAATCTAATTGAGAATTCATGGAGAAAAAAACCTGCTTTATTACATAACATAAATCCAAGATAATTCTATTTAATGTTCCTTTAACTGACAAAAAAAGGATAAACATAGCTAACTATAAACATGACGTAAATAAAATCCAGCATTCTTCCCATTCCCCATCCACTGTCCCAGTTGGCTATTTTATCATATCACTTGATATAAAATTTAACAGTATGGTATATAAATGGTCCTTCTTTATTCTTTTGAATAATAATTGGCTGGTTTCCAGTGATAAAGAATAATAAAGCTATGATTTATCCCAAAACATAAACATCTTTGCTATATATATGTGTGTGTGTGTTTCCTTGTTTTTATTATGGAGAAAACAATAACAGTGGCCAACAGCAAGCTACGTCAGCAGATTGCAATAGTTGTTTGAAAAGAACTAGAGACAACCAAATGCAATCTGAATTTAGCTGACTTAGTGTCTTAGTTCTTGGCTCAGGGAAGAAGAGAAGCTGGTAAAATGGTGACACAAATTGATGTTAATAAATTAGTACACTCATAAAAAGAGACTCCCAATTTTAGTGCTAACAGCACACCATTATATGCAGCATAATGTAGTTTAAAAGGCATACTGATAAGTGGCTGTATTCAAATCCATTTCTGTGCCCTTTTGTGTTCTTATCTACCCTGGTCCAGCAGACAATCCAGCTTTTCACTAACCTTTGGCACTCCACCATCAGCAATAACCCACATAGCTTCTGTAATGAGCATCACCTGTGGTATGCTCCATTTGGAGCTGCAGTATCAGCAAAATGTACCTCCTCTTGTGCCTGCCAGTGGAAAAAGCTCCGTGGCTCAGGTCCCCTGGGAACCTGTCTGCATGCCCTAAAGCAATGCCAAGGAAATGGCTAAATACCTATCATCTCCAGTGAGCCGAACCTTAGCCTCTAATCCTTGTAATTGTTGCCTTAGTAAAAGGAAATAACCAAATGGGGTCCTGAACTGACATACAGTGCCTGGACAGCTTCTAGCAAAGCTATACAGTTGCTTGTGTTTGCAATTAATTCTTTATTTGAATCAAATACATTACTGTGGCATCACCTCAGTTTTAAAATAATTTCTTTCCTTCAAGTGTTAATTTTAAGGTTTGATATTTTTAATAACTTTTTTTTTTTTTTACTTTCTCTCATACATTTTGCAGTGTATGCTGAATTTAGAGGAGTGTTTAGTGAATTGGTATATATTTATCAGTGGATATGGTACATATTTATAAATGGATATAACTACATACATGCATATTTATTTAAATAGCTTTAAATTGCAACAGTGTTGTAAGGTAATAAATGGGCTTGTAATTGTTTTAAAGTAACCTCTCTGCAGTCAGTAGTGGGTAGGAATTTGAGAAGGGTAGTTTTTGCACTTATAGACAGAATACCGAAAATAGAAATACTTGCAGAAATGTCATTCCAGTCATCTGAACTAAGTGCTTCTCAATCCTCCTTTTATTTTTGTTTTTGTTTGGTTATTATTACTGCTGTTGGAGGCTGTGGGCTTTTTCGTTTGTTAGTTAGTTTGGTTGGTTGGTTAGTTGGTTTTGGTTTGTTTTTTTTCAGAAGTCGAAGCTAGTTGACAACTTTAATAAATATATTTTCCTTAAGCAAAGGTCAAGTTAGAATCAGGAATGCTATATTCAGTCGAAAACTTGGAGGCAAAGTGTCTGAGCTTCCAACATGAAAGCACACAAGTTTCTGAAAACAGAAAATCCTCCCCCTGCACCCCTGACACGTTGAAAGAATTAAAGTAGAAATATGGTAAAAAAAGTCATTCCAGACTAAAGACAAGGTCTCTAGTAGTAGAAATGCAAGATTACCAGGGCTATAGAACAAAAATCTTCTGTATCACAATGTAATTTACAATAAAGCAGGTAATATTATTTTCTCTTTCATAAATTTACTGAGACAGACAGCAATGAAATAATGTATTTTGAACTGTCAGATATACTTACCATATCTTAGCATCTCATTTATATATGTTTGACATCTGATTTTGCTCTGGACTTCCCTAAAGAAATAAATATATAGTTTCAAACTATTGCCTTTTACAGAGAGAAAACTATTCGGTTACATGATGAAGCAGGAGATAACATAGGCAGAATATTCTGGGTTTTGAAACTGAGTGACAGACAATATTCCACAAATTCAAACCCATCTCTGCATGTGCTCTATTTCATTTTGGAGGAAAGGAACAAGATAGTGTATTACAAATATCACACTAAGTACTATCTATTGATTGTTTTGTTGTTGTTTTGTTTCGTGGTGGTTTTGTTTTTCTTGTTTTGTTTTTTAAATTTATAGCAATTGTACACCAAGGAAAAAAATGCATCACAAGAAACTCTGCAAACAGGATAATCTAAAGTATTTTCCTAACTAGAAGAACTTTTTACCTTACAATTTGGAGTCCTGGACATTACTCGGCTGAGAACATAAATAGCAATACCAGGATTAATATGCCAGTCACCAGTGTTGAGTACTAATACAGAAATGTTTTGCTTCCACCATACTGGCACAGACTAATTCTGCCTAGTAGGAAAATAAACCTGTTTTAGCTAATGTGCTTATCAGAAGTTCAGTTTGTATTGCTTCAGACTTTGCCCATCTTATGAGTACAGGATTTTGTCCTCCTATTTATTTTACAAACATTAAAAAAAACCCCAAAACAACAAAAAACAAAAACTCCAAAAAACCCCAAGATCTTGAGTTAGATCACTTTATTTTGTCATCTTTTGAATTCACCTGATAGTTTTTGAAAAGGTGAAAGGAGTATGTAAAAAACACCCATAAAATACAGCTGTTCTACATCACAAGGCCAGATGCATTGTTATGGTACCTGAAGATACCCATGTACCACACACATCTCAGAAACATGGGGATAATAAGAGCTGTCTATAAAAGTATCAACAAAGGAAATATGTGGAAAAAATGTCAAGAATCTAGTCCTGTTGTAAATTATTCTCTCTGCTGTGTGGTCAGTGATGTTACATGGATTATTTTGATGGGATATTTTGCCCAAAATAAGCAGACTGGTTTGGATTTAACTGGTTTTACAGGAATCAACCTGGATCACTATCAGTTGCTACAGTTTAGTTGCTATGGTTCATCCCATTCTCTTTGAGTTGGGATCTTGCAGACAAGAAGAGCAATTACATGTGGGCAAACACAGCCACAAGGAGGTCATGACAGGATGAAAGTTGAAGTGAGATTCCAAATCTGCTAATTTAAATAGCTTTCCTTTTTTTAGTTAAAATTCAAAATTATGCTTTTTTTTTTTTTTTTTTTAATTGGATGCTCTGCCCTTCAGAAATAGGAGAATTAGAGCTGTTTACACATATGCAGTCACAGTAGGCTGCCAAATGCTGCCTGCAGAACAAGAGCAGCAAAGCTGGGTGAAGCTGGACACCCACTGTGCCCCTTGAAAAAGGAGGTAATGTTGAGGTGAGTGTGAGCACTTTTGATAAACAGGGCAGGAGATGGATGCATACACTGCCATGAGACTTCTTTCAGTGTCTAACGGAACGGAAATTTTATGCTTTAATAAAGATCTACTTCCTCAGGTCTTAGTGACTCATTAGGAGCCTTCTACTTATGCTCTTTGTTCTATGGGAGAAGATTACAAGAGTAGAAGGTGGAGGAAAGTGTTATATAAGACGGGGATGTGCAAAAATTGCAGGGTTCCAGTGTTGTTGTTATTTTAATTATTCAAATAAACAAGAGACATAAATTATCTTGACAGTGCCTGCTGGCCACCTGCTTAGCCAAATGTTGGAGAAAATATGTATGATATACAAGGAAGAAATACAGTTGAAAGTGGTGTTATACTCTTCTAGAAATCCATAACTGCTATTAGTCTTCAGTTAGCAGTCGTAAAGAGATTTCTTCCTAAACCACTAAATGGGATATTGAAATAGTGACCATACTGTCTAAGCATAGTTAAGGGACTATTCTGAATATAATCTTACTAGAGGCAGTGGGAATATTTCTGTATTTCCCAACTTGATATCGTTTTGAAAGAAGCAAAATAAAAGAAACCGTTATTACACTTAGTGAGTTCAATATGGCTTTACTGGAAGTTCTTCTACCTTAAATAATTTAATTAAAGAAGCAAAGCCGTTCAGGCAAAAATTAGCTATAGATCTAAAACTAATAATTTTGAGGCTTTTACATTTCTATTTTTTTTTCACCACTCCATGTTGCTTCAAGATAATGAGTGCTATTTTTAATTCTAACAAGCTCCCACCTTCTGGTCTCTTGAACTCCCCTTTCTTGCTTGCACCAGCCTTTTAGTCTCACTGGTGTCACTCATCCAGTATGCCTTCACTGCCCAGGGAGGGCACATCTTATCAGAGTGCTGCTTTCTACCATCTTATACTTCTCAACTCATAGACTGCAAGCTCATGTTGTAAAAATGGAGGATTTCTGCAGTACAGCTTAAGCAACAATGGCATACAGAAAAACAATAGTACGACCTTCAGCCACAATATGTTTCTGTTCAGCTGAATATCCTGACACAGGGTGATGATTTTCACCCAAGTAACTAGTGGCATATCTTCTGAAGAGAGGTAAACCCTATATTTTTATGATGAATATGAATAAAGGGCTTTGTCAATCTTAGCAGTTATGGAAGGAGAAGGAAAATTAGGTCAGGGCAGAAGAGGCAGAGAAAGTGAAATTATTAAAAAACTTAATTCTATATTCATGAAATAGCAAAGATTTCTAGAGTTACCTATAAGCGTATGTTTACTTATTAGATATGCATGGGAGGAAAAATAAGATAAATTGGTGTTAGAATGAGCTGGCCAGAAGTAAATAGCCTTTAAACTTCTCTTTTTAAATATTAAATTTCCTCTCAGTTGCATTTGAAATGTTTAATGAGAGAGAAAAAAAATGAATTGGATTCTAATCTTTTCCCCAGCTGAGCTACAAATTTGCTTATAACCTTATTGTTATCATGAAGTTAATAAACACCATGACAGCAGAGAACAGTTGGAGTGTGTGAGACTTTAATTTCTGTTAGTCAGAATCTGCTAATCACTTTGATCAGCTCTTTTCTTCTCTGCTCTTCTTCCAGAGTCATGTCAGATGCGAGCTACCTCTCAGATCTCATTAAGCCTAATGTGGCATTCAAAAGCATGTTGAATTCTGTCCAACACCATAGAATTACAGAATCATGGAATGGTTTGGATTGCAAGGAACCTTAAAGATCAGGTAGTTCCAATGCCAGTGTCAAGGTTGTTCAGGAGTTGTTTGAATTAAACACATTATCTGTTTCATGGAAATAAAATAAAACCTAGGAAAAACAAAGCAGAGCAAGAACCTGACCATTTTCTTCCTGAGGGCTTTGCCATCTGAGTATCTGCATGCAGCCATCATATGCAATGAATACCTGACAGCAATGGGAGCAGGAGCTGGGGCTTCTAACTCTGAGGACAATTCGGAGGATTCTCTGATCCCACTTGGCTCCACAACATATTTGATCAAAATTAGAATCATAGAATCATAGAATGGTCTAGGTTGGAAGAG
>VWZI01021771.1:8033-21802 GCA_013396835.1 Psilopogon haemacephalus | reverse complement strand
GGAGCTCCAGAAGGGAGCAGATGGAGCTCTGCAAGGGAGCAGATGGAGCTCCAGAAGGGAGCAGATGGAGCTCCACAAGAGAGCAGATGGAGCTCCAGAAGGGAGCAGATGGAGCTCCGCAAGGGAGCAGATGGAGCTCTGCAAGGGAGCAGATGGAGCTCTGCAAGGGAGCAGAGGGAGCTCTGCAAGGGAGCAGATGGAGCTCTGCAAGGGAGCAGATGGAGCTCCGCAAGGGAGCAGAAGGAGCTCCAGAAGGGACCAGATGGAGCTCCGCAAGGGAGCAGATGGAGCTCTGCAAGGGAGCAGATGGAGCTCCAGAAGGGACCAGATGGAGCTCCGCAAGGGAGCAGAGGGAGCTCCAGAAGGGAGCAGATGGAGCTCTGCAAGGGAGCAGATGGAGCTCCAGAAGGGAGCAGATGGAGCTCCAGAAGGGCTTTCTGAGCAGCAGGTCGGGAGCTAGGGAAGCCCACTGGTGATCTTGAGATTTTCTGGGGAGCATTTCCAGCATTATAGTTCAGGCTGCATTGCCAAGTGTGTGTTCCATATGTGAAGTGGCTGTTTCAGGGTTGTGTTTGTGCTGCTCTGCAACCCTACCTCACTATTATCTTGTGGTTGGTTGCTCTCCTGCCCTGTGCAGTGCCCTGCCATTTACCCCAGCTTCTCTTGACCACTTCCTGCCTTCTGACAACATCCTCCTCTTTTGCTGTGATCTTCAAATAGCAAGCTCCTTGTTCTCCTGGCAGAAAATTGCTCCTGAAATGCACTTGGTGAACAACTAACTTCACAGGAATGAGATCAGAGGGCTGGAGCAGCTTCCCCGTAAGGAGAGGCTGCAAGAGTTGGAGCCTGGAAAAAAGAAGGCTCTGGGGAGACCTTAGAGCAACATTCCAGGACCTGGAAGGGGCCTACAAGCAAGCCACAAAGAAACTTGTTCCAAGGGTTTGTAGTGATAGGACAAGAGGGAATGGATTGAAGCTTGGAGAGGGCAGATTTAGACTGGAGATCAGGAAGAAATTCTTTGCAGTGAGAGTGGTGAGGCACTGGCACAGGTTGCCCAGGGAGGTTGTGGATGCCTCTTCCCTGGAGGTGTTCAAGGCCAACTTGGATGAGGTCTTGAGCAACCTGGGCTAGTGCACAGGTGTTGGAACTAGATGATCTTAGAGGTCCCTTCTGACCCAAACCATTCTGTGAATCTAGGAGTGTTCCTCAGCCCTCAGGCTCTCACCACCCTCATGCTGAAGAACTTCTTCCTAACATCCAGTCTGAATCTACCCAGCTTGGTTCCATTCCCCCCACTCCTATCACTACCTGACAGCCTAAAAAGTCTCTCCCCAGCTTTCTTATAGCCTCCCTTCCAACCCAAACTATTCTGTGAATCTAGGAGTGTTCCTCAGCTCTCTGGCCCAAGCATGTGCATGGTTTGTGTTCCTCTCCTGTTCCTGCTCAGGCAGTCTTTGGCCAAAATGTGCAGCAGGCTTTCTGTCTCATCCTCCTTTTCTGCTGTGATCTTCAAATAGTGAGATCGTTTTTCTGGCAGGAAACTGCTCCAGGGATGAGGCTTCCACCAGCTCCCAGGGCAACTCATTCCAGACTCTTACCACCTTCATGCTGAAGAACTTCTTAGAATCATAGAATCAGTCAGGGCTGGAAGAGACCACAAGGATCACCTAGTTCCAACCCCCCTGCCATGCCCAGGGACACCTCACACTAGATCAGGCTGTCCAGAGCCTTATCCATCCTGGCCTTAAACATTTCCAGTGATGGGGCCTCAACCACCTCCCTGAGCAACCCATTCCAGACTCTCACCACCCTCATCCTGAAGCACTTCTTCCTAGTATCCAGTCTGAATCTACCCTTCTCTAGCTTGGTCCCATTCCCCCCACTCCTATCACTACCTGACAGCCTAAAAAGTCCCTCTTCAGCTTTATTGTAGCGCCCTTAAGATACTGAAAGGCCACAATAAGGTCACCTGGGAGCCTTCTCCTCTCCACACTGAACAGCCCCAACTCCCTCAGTCTCTCCTCACAGCAGAGCATCTGCATCCTCTTGGCCCTTCTCTGGACACCTTTCAGCATGTCCACATCCCTCTTGTTCCAGGGGCTCCAGTACTGGATGCAATACTCCAGGTGGGGTCTCACCAGTGCAGAGCAGAGGAGCAGGATCACCTCCCTGCCCCTGCTGCCCACACTGCTCCTGATGCAGCCCAGCCTCTGGTTCTCTGGGCTGCAAGAGCAGGCTGAAGGTTTTTAGTGGCTTTGCAAAGCCTGGCTGGTGACTCCTGGGGTGCTACAGCTGAAGGAATGTCCTTTTTTTCTTTTTTGTTGTTTGTTTTTTCTCCCCCAGTGAGCATTCAAGCAAGGAGCGAGTGGGACTCAGCAAGGAGAACCTACTGCTGCGAGGATGCACTGTGAGGAACACAGAGGCTGTTGTGGGCATCGTGGTGTACGCAGGTGAGTGAGCCACTCTGCCTTTCCCAGCTTGCCCTGCAAGCAGGATGGAGTTAGGGGCACTGGATACAAGCTGGAACACAGGAAGGTCCACCCCCACGTGAGGAAAATCTTCTTTGCCCTATGGGTGGTGGAGAACTGGAACAGGCTGCCCAGAGAGGTTATGGAGACTCTTTCTCTAGGTGCTGCTGGAGGACTTGAGGCTGTGTTGTGTTACTGCAGGGCACGAAACCAAGGCCATGCTGAACAACAGTGGTCCCCATTACAAGCGCAGCAAGCTGGAGAGGAAGGTGAACACTGACATCCTTTGGTGTGTCCTGCTGCTCCTTTTGATGTGTTTAACTGGTGCCATAGGTAAGTGGGGATTGGCAGCCTCCTGCTGCTTGCCTCTCTCAGTGCTCTGGTTGTGGCTGCTCCCTCCCTGGAGGTGTTCAAAGCCAGGCTGGATGAGGTCTTGAGCATCCTGTTCTAGTGGGAGGTGTCCCTGCCTGTGGCACAGGGAGGTTGGAACTGGGTGAGCTTGGAGGTCCCTTCCAACCTAAACCATTCTATGATTCTATTCTACTCTACTCTATTCTATTCTATTCTATTCTATTCTATTCTATTCTATTCTATTCTATTCTATTCTATTCTATTCTATTCTATTCTATCCTAGTGGGAGGTGTCCCTGCCTATGGCACAAGGGGGTTGGAACTGGATGAGCTTTGAGGTCCCTTCCAACCTTGTCTGATTCTATGATTCTATGACCTGTTCTAGTGGGAGGTGTCCCTGCCAATGGCACAAGGGGGTTGGAACTGGCTGAGCTTTGAGGTCTCTTCCAACCTAAACCGTTCTATGATTCTGTGTTGTAATGTGGGGCTGTGTGGTAGTTGGGTAAGTTATCTACCCCCCCCACACACACACTCTTGAAACCATCCAGGCTAGACTCAGCCAGCTGGAAGTCAAGGAATGAAACTTTTATGTCTGCAGTTTTGCACTTTTAATACTTACATCTTTGCACAATATACAAGCAGATATTTGCAGTCAATTGAAGAGAGATGCTGAGGTGCTGGAAGGTGTCCACAGAAGGGCAGCAAGGCTGGGGAGGGGCCTGGAGCACAGCCCCAAGAAGAGAGGCTGAGGGAGCTGGGGGTGTGCAGCCTGCAGAAGAGGAGGCTCAGGGCAGAGCTCATTGCTGTCTACAGCTACCTGAAGGGAGGTTGTAGCCAGGTGAGGTTGGGCTCTGCTGCCAGGCAACCAGGGACAGAATGAGGGGACACAGCCTCAAGTTGTGCCAGGGGAGGTCTAGGCTGGATGTTAGGAGGAAGTTGTTGGCAGAGAGAGTGATTGGCATTGGAATGGGCTGCCCAGGGAGGTGGTGGAGTCTCCATCCCTGGAGGTGTTGAAGCAAAGCCTGGATGGGCACTGAGTGCCATTGGCTAGGGCTGGGTGCTAGGTTGGACTGGATGAGCTTGGAGGTCTCTTCCAATCTGGCTTATTTTATCCTTTCTTTTCCATGCTTTACCCTGTGCATCCTCTCTTTGCAGTTAAGTGTTTCTTGTCAGGTAGAGAGGTGAAGTTTTACTGCCTTCCTTAGAAAGGAATTGGAAGCACCACAGCAGCTCTAAATAAGCTGCTTTGTTTGCATCCCTGTGCACAGCAGCCTGGCACTGATGCAGTGCTCAGACTCAATAGACCTGAGGGGGAGCAAGACAAGGTTAATCATCTGGCTTTACAGAGGAACAAACAAGGGAAACATGCACTGAACACACTGGGCTGGCTTTAGATCACACAACAAAGATTTGTCTCTTCACTATGTCTCCATTATGGTCTTATTCCCATGACAAAGCAAAAAAAAAACAAAACCATTTTTTTTTCCCACAGTAAATTTAGAATCATAGAATCAGTCAGGATTGGAAGGGACCACAAGGATCAGCCAGTTCCAACCCCCCTGCCATGCCCAGGGACACCCTACCCTAGAGCAGGCTGCACACAGCCTCTGCCAGCCTGGCCAAAAACACCTCCAGGGATCTGGCCCCAAACACCTCCCTGCAGGGGCAACCCATTCCAGCCTCTCACCACTCTCATGCTCATCAACTTCCTCCTCACATCCAATCTGAATCTCCCCACCTCCAGCTTTGCTCCATTCCCTCTAGTCCTGACACTGCCTGATACCCTCAAAAGTCCCTCCCCAGCTTTTTTGTAGCTCCCTTCAGATCCTGGAAGGCCACAAGAAGGTCACCTGGGAGCCTCCTCTTCTCCAGCCTGCACAGCCCCAACTCTTTCAGGCTGTGCTAACAGCAGAGGTGCTGCAGCCCTCTGAGCATCCTCGGGGCCCTCCTCTGCACACCTCCAGCATCTCCACATCCCTCTTGTCCCAGGGGCTCCAGCACTGGATGCACTACTCCAGGTGGGCTCTCACCAAGGCAGAGTAGAGGGGGAGAATCACCTCCCTGGCCCTGCTGCCCACACTGCTCCTGCTGCAGCCCAGCCTCTGCTTGCCTTTCTGCCCTGCAAGTGCACACTGCTGCCTCATCTTCAGCTTCTTGTCCCCCAGCACCCCCAAGTGCCTCTCCTCAGGGCTGCTCTCCAGCCACTCTCTGCCCAGGCTGGATTTGTGCTTGGCATTGCCTCGACCCAGCTGCAGGACCTTGCACTTGGCCTTGTTGAACCTCCTGTGGTTGGCTTGTGCCCACCTCTGCAGCCTGTGGAGGTCCCTCTGGATGCCATCCCTGCCCTCCAGCCTGGCTGCTGTACCACCACATATAACATCTCACCTCATGACCCTGAGCTTATTCACTCTATCTCATTCTTGTTTGTTTTGTTTTTGTTTTCAAGGCCATGGAACTTGGTTAAGTAGGTATTCAGAAGTATCATTTTTCAACATCCCTGAGCCAGAGGGGAAGTTGATTCCTCCAGCATTAGCAGGCTTCAACATGTTCTGGACCATGATCATTTTATTGCAGGTAACTTTTCTCTGCTTGGAACGTGGGGCATATCCTGAGCTCATTTATAGCCTTGGAGCACCTCTTCAGCTTCAGTGGAGCTATGGCATGTTGTAACTGGCCTAACTGTTTGGTTTTCAACATCTTCATCAGTGACATTGATGAGGACACAGACAGACAGAGGTTGCTCAGCAAGTTTGCTGATGACACCAAACTGGGAGGCTTGGCTGATAGAGCTGCAGGCTGTGAGGCCATCCAGAGAGACCTGCACAGACAGAGTTGGGCACAGAGGAACCAAAGGAGGTTCAACAAGGACAAGTGCAGAGTCCTGCACCTGGGGAGGAAGAATAAACTGCAGCAGGACAGGCTGGGAGGGGACTGCTGGAGAGCAGCCCCAAGGAGAGGGAGCTGAGAGTGCTGGGGGAGAACATCCATGGCACAGCAATGTGCCCTGGGGGACAAGAGGGCCAATGGGATCCTGGGGTGTATTAAGCAGAGTGTGTCCAGCAGATCAAGGGAGGTTCTCCTCCCCCTCTACTCTGCCCTGCTGAGACCTCATCTTGAATACTGCCTTCAGTTTTGGGCTCTCCAGTTGAAGAGGGACAGGGACCTGCTGGAGAGGGTTCAAGGAGGGCTGTGAGTATGCTGAGGGGACTGCAGCACTGCCTGGGGAGGAGAGGCTGAGTGACCTGGGGCTGCTTAGGCTGCAAAAGACTGAGAGGGGATTGAATCAATGTTTATAAATCTCTGAGGGCTGAGGGTCAGGAGTGGGGTGACAGGCTCTGCTCACTGCTCCCTGGGATAGGCCAAGGAGCAATGGATGGAACAGGAGGTTCCAGCTCCACACAAGAGGCAACTTCTTGCCTGGAAGGGTCTCAGAGAGCTGGCACAGGCTGCCCAGGTCGTGGAGTCTCCTTGTCTAGAGGCTTTCCAGCCCAGTCTGGATGTGTTCCTGTGTGACCTGAGCTGGATTGTCTGGTCCTGCTGTGGCAGGGGGATTGGACTCGATGATCTCTTTGAGTCCCTTCCAACCCCTGACATCCTGTGACCTCTTTGGGTCCTTCCAACCCCTGACATCCTGTGAGCCTGTGATCTCCTTGGTTCCCTTCCAACCCCTGACATCCTGTGATCTCTTTGGGTCCCTTCCAACCCCCGACATCCTGTGACCTCTTTGGATCCCTTCCAACCCCTGACATCCTGTGAGCCTGTGATTCTCTTGGGTTTTATTTATTTATTTGGGGTTTTATTTATCTGTTTGGGGGCTTATTTATTTCTCCATTTGGGTTTTAAGTTTCTTTGCTCTCTTTTTTTCCTGGGTAGGTGCTGATCCCAGTCTCGCTCTACGTTTCCATCGAGATCGTCAAGTTGGGGCAGATTTATTTGATACAGAATGACCTGGATTTTTACCACGAGAAAACAGACTCCACAATCCAGTGCCGAGCCCTGAACATTGCTGAAGACCTGGGCCAGATCCAACATATCTTCTCTGACAAGACTGGAACCCTCACTGAAAACAAGATGGTTTTTCGCAGCTGCAGCATCGCGGGCCAGGAGTATTGCCACGAGGAGAATGGTGAGACACTGAGCCTCTCTTCCCAAGGGGGATGTTCTCCTCTCCTTAGAGAAGCTTGAAGGCTTGATAGGGATCTGGTGGACTTGTGTGGCAGCAGACACTCACAGAGGGTATACCCTGGGCAACCTGATCTAGTTGAGGATACCTCTGCAGAGGGGGTTAGATTTGATCGCAGAATCACAGAGTGTCAGGGGCTGGGAGGGACCTCCAAAGCTCATCCAATTCATTGTGTGTGGGGGAGGACATGGAACTCCCAAACCATCACACACAGAATGTCAGGGTCTGGAAGGGACCTCCAAAGCTCATCCAATTCATTGTGTGTGGAGGAAGACATGGAACTCCCAAACCATCACACACACAGTGTCAGGGGCTGGAAAGGACCTCCAAAGCTCATCCAATTCATTGTGTGTGGGGGAAGACATGGAACTCCCAAACCATCACACACAGAATGCTAGGGGTTGGAAGTGACCTCCAAAGCTCATCCTGTCCAACCCCCGCTGCCAGAGCAGCATCACCTAGAGCAGATCACACAGGAACACATCCAGGCAGGTTTGACTATGTCCAGAGAAGGAGACTCCACAACCCCCCTGGGCAACCTGTTCCAGGGTTCTGTCACCCTCACAGGGTAAAAAATCCTCCTCATGTTTAAATGAAACTTCCTATGCCTCAGCTTCCACCCAGTGCTCCTTGTCCTGTCCCTGAGCATCACCAAGCAGAGCCTGGCTCCAGCCTCCTGCCACTCAGCTCAGCAATTCTCATCAATATGTGCAAGGTGAGTGCCGAGAGGCTGGAGCCAGGCTCTGCTGGGTGATGCCCAGGGACAGGACAAGGGGCACTGGGTGGAAGCTGAGGCATAGGAAGTTTCATTTAAACAAAAGGAGGATTTTTCACCCTGTGAGGGTGACAGAACCTTGGAACAGGCTGCTCAGGAGGGTTGTTGGAGTCTCCCTCTCTGGAGATATTCAGGATCCATCTGGATGTGTTCCTGTGTGATCTGCTCTAGGTGATGCTGCTCTGGCAAGGAGGTTGGACTGGATGAGCTTTGGAGGTCCCTTCCAGCCCCTGGCATTGGGTGTGTGATGGTTTGGGAGTTCCATGTCCCCCCTACACATACAATGAATTCACCCAGACTAGCCTCAGCCAGGTGGAATTTAAGGATGAAGCTTTATCTTCACAGCTTAGCACAAGATACCAGCAGATATTTACAACAGATTACAAATATTTACAGCTAGATACAGGAACATACAAATTAAAAGTAATACAGAGATATACCAATTAAAAGTAATACAGGAAAATACAAATTAAAGGTAATACAGGAAAATACAAATTAAAGGTAATACAGAAATATACAAATTGGAAGTAACACAGGAATACACAAATTTAATACAGGGGTAGACAAACTAACACAGAAATATACAAATTTAATACAGGAATATACAAATTTAATACAGGGATAGACAAAAGTAACACAGATATACAAATTAAAAGTAACACAAATATACAAATTTAATACAGGAATATACAAATTTAATACAGGGATAGGCAAATTAAAAGTAACAGAAATATACAAATTAAAAGTAACACAAATGTACAAATTTAATACAGGAATATACAAATTAAAAGAAATACAGGAACACACAATTAAAGATAATACAGGGATAGGCAAATTAAAAGTAACAGAAATATACAACTTAAAAGTAGCACAGAAATATACAAATTTAATACAGGAATATACAAATTAAAAGAAATACAGGAACACACAATTAAAGATAATACAGGGATAGGCAAATTAAAAGTAACAGAAATATACAACTTAAAAGTAGCACAGGAATATACAAATTTAATACAGGGATAGGCAAATTTAATACAGGGATAGACAAATTAAAAGTAACAGAAATATACAAATTAAAAGTAACACAAATATACAAATTTAAAACAGGAATATACAAATTTAATACAGGAATATACAAATTTAATACAGGGATAGACAAAAGTAACACAGAAATAAATTTAATACAGGAATATACTAATTGAAAGAAATACAGGAACACACAAATAAAAAGAACACAGAAATATACAAATTAAAAGTAACAGAAATATACAAATTTAATACAGGAATATACAAATTTAATACAGGGATAGACAAAAGTAACACAGAAATAAATTTAATACAGGAATATACTAATTGAAAGAAATACAGGAACACACAAATAAAAAGAACACAGAAATATACAAATTAAAAGTAACAGAAATATACAAATTTAATACAGGAATATAAAAATTAAAAGTAACAGAAAGAGACAAATAAAAAGTAACAGGAATATGGAAATTAAAAGAAATACAGGAGCACACAATTAAAAGTAATACAGAAATATACAAATTTAACATAATACAGAAATACACAAATTTAACATAATACAGAAATATACAAAATAAAAGTAATACAGAAATATACAAAATAAAAGTAATACAGGAATATTCAAATTAAAGGTAATACAGAATTACACAAATTAAAAGTGATACAGAAATAGACAACTTAAAAGTAACACAGAAATAGACAAATTAAAAGTAGCACTGGAATATACAAATTAAAAGAAATACAGGAACACACAGTTAAAAATAATACAGAAATATATTCAAATTTAACACGATAAAGAAATATACAAAATAAAAGTAATACAGGAATACGCAAAGTAATATAGAAATAGACAAATTTAAAGTAACACAGAAATCTACAAATCAAAAGTAATACAGAAAGAGACAATTTAGAAGTAATACAGAAATGCACAAGTTAAAAGTGACACAGCAATATACAATTTAAAGGTAATACAGAAATACACAAATTAAAAGTGACACAGAAATCTACAAATTAATACAGAAATATATAAATTAATACAGAAATACACAAGTTAGAAGTAACACAAATGCACCGAGTAACACAGAAAATAGACAAGTTAAAAGTGATACAGAAACAGACAAATTCCATGTAAGACAGGGATATGCAAATTACAATTAATACAGGAATATTAGAGGTAATACAGAAATATGCTAATTAAAATTAATAGAGGAATATACAAATTAAAAGTGATAGAGGAACCTCCCAGGAATCAGAGTGCCCAGGAGGGGCTCCCAACCACTTCTCCACCTTCTTCCCATGCCCCTCTCTTATCCCAGAATCTGCTTTCAATGCAAGGTGAGGTGGAAGGATTGGCAAGAGGGGGGTGTGAGAAGCAGAATTGATTAGTTGGGTTACACAGCTCCAGCTAGAAGCAGTTAGTATGGCAGGAGCCACACACCAAATTCCTTCCTTCTGAAGTTTGGTTTAGCTGAACCTGCAGGCAGTGTTTTAGCCCAGATTCTTCCTGCTGGTGGAACAGTGATTTTACTTCTCTCTCCACAGCAAAGAGATTGGAATCCTATCAAGAGGAGGAGTCAGAGGATGAAGGTTCAGCTGATCCTCAGCCTGGCTCTCCCAGCCATGTGTCAAAATTCCAGGGGCAGGACTACAGACCTGTGAAGGAGCCTTTGAACAGGAATTCTTGGAATCAGTTAATAAGAAGGGAAGATGGAGCAGGTGATGTGTGCCAGCCAGGACATGTTGCTTTCAGCAGCCCCATTGTAAGTAAAAGCTCTTGCTTCTGGTGCTGTGTTGGTGCAAGAACTTGTGAAGGAATAAATTGTCACCTCCATTTGGTCAGAGTGCTTCCCGTTTAAGACACCTGTTTGGGTTTTTTTTTTCCCTTCCATCAAAACCAGAGCCCCCCATGACTGCCTGACTGCATTTCTTTGCAGCAGACCTGGCAGGTGTTTGTTGGGTCACAAAGTTCTTTGCATTGGTTCCTGTTGCTGTGGGTCCATGATCAATCCACAGGCTCACAGGGTGTCAGGGGTTGGAAGGGACCCAAGGAGGTCACAGGCTCACAGGATGTCAGGGGTTGGAAGGGACCCAAAATGATCACAGGATGTCAGGAGTTGGAAGGGAATCAAAGAGGTCACAGGATCATAGGATGTCAGGGGTTGGAAAGGACCTGAAAAGATCATAGGATGTCAGGGGTTGGAAGGGACTTGAGATCACAGGATCACAGGATGTCAGGGGTTGGAAGGGACTTAAGGAGATCACAGGATCACAGGATGTCAGGGGTTGGAAAGGACCCAAAATGATCACAGGATGTCAGGGGTTGGAAGGGACCCAAAGACATCACAGGAATGGATGCAAAGAGGTCATTGAGTCCAACCCCCCTGCAGCAGCAGGAGGAGATAAGCTAGCTCAGGGCACACAGCAACACATCCAGACAGGTCTTGAAAGGCTCCAGAGAAGGAGGCTCCACAATGTCTCTGGGCAGCCTGTGCCACTGCTCTGGGACCCTTCCAGTCAAGAAGTTGCCTCTTGTGTTGAGCTGCAACCTCCTGTGCTGCAGCTTCCATCCATTACTCCTTGGCCTATCCCAGGGAGCAGTGAGCAGAGCCTGTCTCCCCGCTCCCCCGACCCCCAGCCCTCAGAAATNCCGACCCCCAGCCCTCAGAAATTTATAAACATTGATTCAATCCCCTCTCAGTCTTCTCTTCTCCAGACTAAGCAGCCCCAGGTCCCTCAGCCTCTCCTCCCCAGGCAGTGCTGCAGTCCCCTCAGCATCCTCACAGCCCTCTGCTGGACCCTCTGCAGCAGATCCCTGTCCCTCTGCAACTGGGGAGCCCAAAACTGAAGGCAGTGCTCAAGATGAGGTCTCAGCAGGGTAGGGTAGAGGTGGAGGAGAACCTCCCTGCATCTGCTGGACACACTCTTCTTAATACACCCCAGGATCCCATTGGCCCTCTTGGCCAGCAGGGCACATTGCTGTGCCATGGATGTTCTCCCCCAGCACTCCCAGGTCCCTCTCCACAGCTGAAGTAATCAACTTCACTTTAATAACAGTTCTTTAAAGAGTCCTCTAGCATTTGCTTTTCAGTTTAGTAGGGGATATCTAAGATGGCCAACATTTATTGGAGGTCACAAGGGGCAAAAAGTGCTTCTGAGCCTGGAGGTTTCTAAATAGCCTTCATCAGATTTATTCTTTGCTGAAGCATCTGTGAAGTAAGGCTCTGTTCTTTACCTGGCTGGCATGAAGTTTGCCATTTTCCCTGGGCTGACATAGGGCAGAGAAGACAGCAGAGTGTTCCTCTAACTCCAACTCAACATCTGACTGGGAGGAAGCTGTATGAGGGCTGAGGGCATGAAGTTTGCCATTTCCCCTGGGCTGACATAAGGCAAAGAAGACACCAGAGTGTTCCTCCAACTCGACATCTGACAGGGAGGAAGTCATATGAGGGCTGAGGGCATGAAGTTTGCCATTTTCCCTGGGCTGACATAGGGCAGAGAAGACAGCAGAGTGTTCCTCTAACTCCAACTCAACATCTGACTGGGAGGAAGCTGTGTGAGGGCTGAGGGCATGAAGTTTGCCATTTTCCTTGGGCTGACATAGGGCAGAGAAGACAGCAGAGTGTTCCTCTAACTCCAACTCAACATCTGACTGGGAGGAAGTTGTATGAGGGCTGAGGGAGCTGGGGTTGTTCAACCTAGAGAAGAGAAGGCTCCAGGAGAACCTTAGAGCTGTCTGCCAATAGCTGAAGGGATCCTGCAGGAAGGCTCCAGAGGGACTGTGCATCAGGGTGTCTAGAGGCAGGCCAAGGGGGAATGGTTTGAAGCTGAAGGAGAATAGGGTTAGACTGGAGCTGAGGAGACAGTTCTTAAGTAGAAGAGTGGTGAGACTCCAGAGTAGGCTGCCCAGGGAGGTTGTGGCTGCCTCCTGCCTGGGAGTGTTGAAGGCCAGGCTGGATGAAGCCTTGAGCAGCTGAATCATAGAATGGTTTAGGTTGGAAGAGACCTCAAAGATCATCCAGTTCCAACCCCCCCTATGCCATAGGCAGGGACAATCTAGTTGAGAGGTGTCCCTGCCCATGGTGGGGAGGTTGGAGTAGATGACCTTGGAGGTCCTTTCCAACCTGAGCCATTCTATGATCTGTAACTGCATCTAACCTCCAGAGGGTGAGCTTATAATCTTACACCCTAATGGACACTCCTGCTTCATTTCATCAACAGGAGACAGATGTTGTACCAGACACACAACTGCTGGAGAAGTTCAGGCAGATTTCTTCTGAGTCCTATCAACACTCTGAAGAAGCCATCAGCAAGTTCCCTTTGGAGGCAACGTACATCACTGACTTCTTTCTTGCTCTGGCAATCTGCAACACTGTTGTAGTTTCAGTCCCCAATCAGCCACGGCAGAAGGTGAGAAAGCTTCTTCTGGGCTGTTTGGCCATGCTCACAAATCCTTTAGAATTCTACTACCCTTTTCTCCTCTTTCTGTCCTGGTAGAAAGAAGGGAACTGCTGTAAACCCACAGTATGGGAAAGGAGCCTGCAGGAAAGCTGGGGAGGCTCTCAGGTAGTTGTAGTGGGTTGAAGCTAACTACCCCTGAGCCCAAAAGCCCAATAAATACTCAATCCAATTTGGAAGTAAAAAGGTATAAAAACTTTAACAATAAATNGAGAGGCTGGGGAGAAGGGGGAGAAAGGGAATAAAATAGAAATACCACCCGTGGAAGGCAGTTGAGTCCAAATGCTGGGGTGGATGATTTGGATGTTGGATGAAGCAGGGTGCAGGCTTTTTTTTTTGTGATGAAAAGCAGTTAGGCTCAGTTCCAAGAGGTAAAAATGGTTGCTGTCCTCACGTGTTGGCTGAAGAGCATGTGGTGGTCTGGCAGCAGAGCAGCTGCTCCAGGCAAGCAGGGCAGAAGAAGAGAGAGAAGAGTGCCTCCCCTTTTATAGCAAATCCATGGCAGGAAGTGG
>VWZI01021770.1:184017-231157 GCA_013396835.1 Psilopogon haemacephalus | reverse complement strand
CCTGGAGGTGTTGAAGGCCAGACTGGATGCGGTCTTGAGCATCCTGATATAGTGGGAGGTGTCCCTACCTATGGCAGGGCACTGGATCTGGATGATCTTTGAGGTCTCTTCCGACCTAAACTATTCTATGATTCTATGAGCCAGTAGTGTGCACTTGCAGCCCAGAAAGCCAACCAGATCCTGGGCTGCATCAGGAGAAGTGCGGCCAGCAGGTCGAGGGAGGTGATTCTCNCAGGAGAAGTGCAGCCAGCAGGTCGAGGGAGGTGATTCTCCCCCTCTACTCCACCCTGGTGAGACCCCACCTGGAATACTGCATTCAGTTCTGGAGCCCCTATTACAAGAGAGATGTGGACATGCTGGAGCATGTCCAGAGAAGGGCCACGAGGATGATCAGAGAGCTTCAGCTCTTCTGCTATGAGGACAGACTGAAAGAGTTGAGGCTGTTCAGTTTGGAGAAGAGGAGGCTCCCAGCTGACCTTCTTGTGGCCTTCCAGTATCTGAAGGGGGCCTACAGAAAAGCTGTGGAGGGACTTTTGAGGCTGTGACGTAGTGACAGGACTAGGGGGAAAGGAGCAAAGCTGGAGGTGGGGAGATTCAGATCGGATGTGAGAAGCGGTGAGAGCCTGGAATGGGTTGCCCAGGGAGGTGGTTGGTGCCACATCCCTGGAGGTGTTGAAGGCCAAGCTGGATGAGGCTGTGTCCAGCCTAATCTAGGGTAGGGTGTCCCTGGGCATGGCAGGGGTGTTGGAACTAGATGATCCTTGTGGTCCATTCCAACCCTGACTGATTCTATGATTCTGTGATCTATTGTAATATGTACATGATCAAATGGTAGGCACCAGACTTTTAGACTTAACAAGAAGAACTTTAAAAGGAAGAGACTTTTAACTGAAACAGAAGTAAAATTCTAAAGCAGAACACCATATTTAGTTTTGAAGGACTCTACAACTATTGTATATTCTGACTGCCTGATCACTCTAGAGTTGATCAAAAGTTAAAGCACGGTGGTAAGAGTGTTGCTCAAATGCTTTCTAAGCACAGGTTTTCTAGGGTACCATAGTTCTGCTTTTATTCTTCAGCTGTAATAAATTTTACACTGGCATATTTCAGTGGGCTCATAATTCCACAAAAGCGCAGACAGCTAATATTGATGCAGCCTGATTTGGCTGCCCCCAGAGAAATTTTTCCAATTTCAGAGTAAAGCAGAGCTGTACTGACATTTGGTTGGTCCTTTCTGACCTTCCTCCAAAGAGTGCCTGAGTAGGTCAAACATCAGCTTTCAGATCAATACAGAGGCTTTACAAAGCACAGCTCTCTGATCACCCAAAGCCTCTCATTTGATGTCCCTCATTTCTGCAAGCCTTACCTTTCTGCCCTTATATTTGCATCAGTTTACACAGATATCCTAAAATGCTGACTCAGGCATACACAGATGATCAAAATTCACTGCAGGAGTAGGAACATAGCAGATGAGTGCCTGTTTAGACTCCATAGATCATCAAACCACTGTGTTAAGGAGCTGATTTCCTCTGACCACAACTGGTACTACAGCTTCATTAGGAAGCCACACACTCCAGCACTGGTTCACAGCTCACAGATGGTCTACTTGAACCTTAATTAACACTTATCAATATCAGTTCAAACATCTGTCATAAATAGGATTATTGCTCCAGTTATCAGGCTTCTGATGGCTACTGAACTCTCCTCAGAAGGCTTCTCCTTCCCATATTAAATGCTTAATGATTCCCATTTTTTTCCCCCTTGTTAAGATTTTAAAAGAACAATAATTCAGAAGATTTGGGCTCTGCTGCACAACAAATGCAGATTGCAGAACTTTGAACAGGTTTGATCTGCCTCTCTCCAATAATCTTTGAGTCCATGTTTTACATCTTCTATTAACCTTCTCAGAAGTCCCTTGTAATACATTTGTAGGCATTTAACACAAGATTAGCCTGCATTAGTTACAAGCAATATAACAGCGATGGAGAGATGAGATGATGCCTGATACAAGCAAGATGTCCGTTTATTGCGTGCAAAGCACTAACTTATATACTCTAAAACCCAAAGCCTTTTACTTTGTGTCAAATAGTAATTGGTGGGTACGGATGTCTATATCAAGCTATTGGCTAGTAACAGCTTATCGAGATGCAAACGTGTATTCGAGCAAAGCTTACATTCTTTTTACTTGGTTCCCAGACAGTAACTCTCTCTAATACAAAAACATCTGCCAAGGTTCTGCTCTTACGTCTTTTCAGGCCTTCACACTTATCTTTCCCTCTTCTACCAGTACTTTTCCACCAGCTCAGTGGCACCCTGTACCCATGGTTTTCATCCTACCAAACCCAAAAAAACCTTGTGCATCAGTCCCTCAGTATTTTGAGCAACGTCTAACAAAGCATTTCCTTCAGCAATGAGAGAAACTTCTACCTGCAGTGTGAGAAGGATGGAGTTGTGTATGTCACCACTGCACAGTGGCCCAAACACAAAGACACAGCTAGAAAATTATATGAGCTGTCCACCTGAGACCACTGTAAGCAAGACAGGCTGCCATGTCATTTGCCCTTCCTGGTTGCTGTAAAAAAATCCAGTCCAAAAGAAAGGTTTTACGCTTAAACTGTCTCAGCAGAGTCTGTCAAAAGCAAGAGATCCTGCCCACTGTTACCAACATTGTCACTAGTGCTGCTCCACAAGACACACACAAGAGTAATCTTGTTAATACAAGGGTGACCGATCCTGGGCAGTCTCATCTGCCCATGCATCTGAAAGCTTCATTGCTAGCAGTCTGCAGGCTTCACAGAATTGTGAACAACACTGCTATTGCCTGCAGTGCGTTACACATGGTTTTAGTGCAGTTTCCTGTGTCTGGAAACAGCAATAGAAGGCCTGCAAGAACTTCACTGGACATCTAGCAAAACTAAGAATGAAGAATGTGATCCAGCAGGTCATGGCTGATTTCTTTGGCTTGCTAAGCCAGGAAATTTTATTTCCCTTAATGTTTCCTTTCTTGGAAATTCTGAAAAAAAAATGGAAGTAAACCCAACTGATAACATTTCAGCTCATCCTTGGAGATATCATAGCACGCTTTACTGTAGGTATACTGACATGCCATATATAAGCCAAAAACTGTCAGCTTTAGTTTCAGTGAAAATGTGCAAAGTTTAGGAAATCTGGATTGCTGACCCTAACCTGCAAGCAGAGCTCATGCAAGAGTCAGGCACATTTATCCACTTGAAGATAATATTTAATTAGTCTCACAAAGAGGAGGTTGTGGCAGCACCCATTTCCAAACTAACCAATGTGTCCTGTACCAAGGAGACAAGAATGATCTTTACAAACTTCGCCATTTTCTCTAGCAGAGGAAACAGTGGAGGCTGCTTAGAGAAAGGAGAACTGTTGCTCAGTATTGTACAAACACAAAAGAGAAACCCTGCTCTGAAAAGAGCACACTGCACTGGACAAAAGCCAAAGACAGAGGAACAAGGTCTTCAAAGCAAAGAACTTAAACAAGTGAAGCAAGCATATTTATTAGACAAGTAATTATTATGCAAATAAGTGTATTTCATAAATTGCACTGCCCTGCGAGCATACAATTTAGTTCCAAATTATGAGGCCTATAGTCAGGACATGCTTGCCCAGCCCTTCCCACTCATTGAGAAGCATTTTATACACTTAGAATGATAGAGTCAGTCAGGGTTGGAAGGGACCACAAGGATCATCTAGTTCCAACACCCCTGCCATGGGCAGGGACACCCTACCCTAGATCAGGCTGGACACAGACTCATCCAGCCTGACTGCAAACACCTCCAGGGATGTGGTACCAACCATCTCCCTGGGCAACCCATTCCAGGTTCTCACCACTCTCATGCTGAACAACTTCCTCCTCACGTCCAGTCTGAATCTCCCCACCTTCAGCTTTGCTCCTTTCCCCCTAGTCCCCTCACTACCTGATAGCCTAAAAAGTCCCTCCCCAGCTTTTCTGTATCCTTCAGATACTGGAAGGACACAAGAAGGTCACCTGGGAGCCTCCTCTTCTCCAAATTGAACAGCCCCAACTCTTTCAGTCTGTCCTCATAGCAGAGGTGTTGCAGCCCTCTGATCATCCTCATGGCCCTTCTCTGGACATGCTCCAGCATGTCCACATCCCTCTTGTAATAGAGGCTCCAGAACTGGATGCAGTACTCCAGGTTGGGTCTCACCAGGGTGGAGTAGAAGGGGAGAATCACCTCCCTCGACCTGCTGGCCACACTTCTCCTGATGCAGCCCAGGCTCTGGTTGGCTTTCTGGGCTGCAAGTGCACACTGCTGGCTCATGTTGAGCTTCTCATCCAGCAACACCCCCAAGACCCTCTCCTTAGGGCTGCTCTCCAGTCAGTCACTGCCCAGACGGTATTTGTGCTTGGTATTGCCTGAACCCAGAGGCAAGACCTTGCACTTAGTCTTGTTGAACCTCATGAGGTTGGGTTGTGTGTGATGCTTCACAGTCGAATAAATAGTGATAAAGCCATGTAATTTCCTACTCACTAGGATTTGAAAAGTAGAGGAAATAAAGAGCTTTTTACACTGCCTCTCCACTACCATATTTATGCCACTTACTTGGCTATCACTCCAGAGGAGGGTGGTAGGAGTGTCCATCAGAAGGTAAAAATCCATAGAAGACAACATGACACCAACTGCCAAAGAGTCATCTACTTGGAGTGTTATTGTAACATTGCTTCTAATTGATTAAAGATGTGTGGGGGAAAAAAAATAAATTAGATGAGACTAATTTAGTTTATTAAAGAATATGAGCATTCAGGATCAGATCAGGAGGGAAATGCCAGTTTCCAAATGTGATTATTCAAAAGTGCTCTGAAAAGCTCATATATGTATAATTACACTTAGATTATGGTTGCTAGAGATTGCTGTAATGGAGGTGAGTAAATAGGTTCTAATCTACATTCTTACAGTGGAGTCAATGATGAGCAGCATTGCCATAATAATATTGCAGCAAATAGCTGGAACCTTCACAATTCCTCAATGAATTTGCACACGATGTGTTATAGCACAGAAAAAGCTAGTTATTTATTCAGGGTAGAGCATGCAGGAACAAAAATCTTTTTTTCTTAAGAGCATAGCTTGTATGGGCTTGACACTTCCATTCAGTCACCTTTTCATGCATCTTTAAATGGGTAAAATTGAACTGAATTAGGACCTCGTGTTCTGATGTGACCAATGTTTTGTCCAAATACCACTTTAAGGGTGTGCTGGTTTGAACTAATTGGAGAATTTGAGTGAGAAGTTAGACTACTGGCTGAGAAATGAAAACACATTGTGTCACTTCGCTCACAGCTTTACTGAGAAAGAAAAAAAAAAAATCTATATTTTGGTTACCATTCTTAAAAAAAAAAAAAAAAGTCAGACTGTTTCAGACCATTCAGGGCAGCGGCTGCTCTCTTGCATGGTTGCTTTGTCTCTGCCTTTCTGCAGCTGATTCTTAATAATTCCACTAACCTCTTTCCTACTACTAATCCCCCTGGCTGATCTACCTCCGCCTATCTGCAGCATCAACAGGTGGTGAGATAAGATTGGGGAAGGGGGGGAAGGTGGTAGTGGGTGGTTGGTTACACCTCTTAGGGATTTTGATCTCTAGGAGGGGTGTGGTGTTTTTGTATTACCTTTTCACTGTATATATCTGTAAATATCTGTTATACCTTGTAAATATCTGCTTGTATACTGTGCATTCCTATAAAGATTCTTTTATCAACTTCCAGTGTTCTGAGTTCTAGCCAGGGTTATATCAAAGGTGGAAGGGCAGGTAACTGTTCAAACCACCACAAAGGGAAAAAAAAATATGCTCGCTTTCAACAAAAGAGTTTAATTCTTTCCCAAAGGGAAGTTCACTAAACACATTTCCTTGTGCTTCTTTTTCCTCAGAGTGGTATTTGGCAACACAAATTTAAATTCATTCAAGGCCTTCCAAGTTGGTCATGCTTCAAGTTTTTGTTTTGTTTCTTCTGATGCCATCAGGTGAATGATTTCCTATTAAGGTCCAGTTGTCAACACAGCAACAAGATGGGCAGGCACTCCACAGTTCCTGCAGCTTCACAGTCTGACACAGCCCATTAGCCATCTAATATATTAGAAACAAATTCTTCTTGTGCCCAGTGTGCTGGTTTGAACTAACTGGAGGATTTTAATGAGAAGTTAGGTTATAGGCTGAGAAAGGAAAACAATTTGATTCTACTTCACTCATTTATTCACTGAAATTATATAAATGTTAGGACCAAATCATACATAACTCAGAGCTGTTTGAGCTTCACTTGCTGCTGCATCTCTCTCAATTTTTAGCTGGATCTGTATAACTTCACTAACCAGTTTCCTTCTTCTAACCCCCCTGGCCAATAGTTGGCAGAGACAGTAGAATAAGATTGGGAAGTCAGGGGGAAGGCAGTAGGGTGGTTGGAAACCCCTCTTAGGGACTCTGATCTCTGGGAGGGCTGTGGTGTTTCTGTATTATCTTTTTTACTGTAAATATCTGTACTATATTGTAAATATCTGCTTTCATATTGTGCAAAGCTGCGAATATAAAGCTTTTTTTGTTAGCTTCCAACTGACTGAGTTCTAGCCTGGGTTATTTCAAAGTGGGGTGGAGCAGGGAACTGATGAACCACCACACCCAGATAGAGCTGCAATGTATTTTTGCTAACAATAAGTTTGCTGTGTGATCACTTTTAAACACACCAGATGACTGATGGAGGTCTGAGCAAAGTGGTAATTTCCTACAGCTACTCTATAGCAGTAAAATAAAATATAATGCCCTTACCAAAAAGTTGTTACATTCGCCTAAGTCCCTTGTTGCCTTCATTGCCATCCTTCACCTGTACTTGGCACTGGTCAGGCCACATTTTGAGTGCAGTGTCCAGTTCTGGGCCCCTCAGTTTGAGAGAGGTGTTGAGGTACCAGAATGTGTCCAGAGAAGGGCAACGAATCTGGTGAGAGGCCTGGAGCACAGCTCTGTGAGGAGAGGTTGTCCATCCTGGAGAAGAGGAGGCTCAGTGGTGACTTCATTGCTGTCTACAACTACCTGAAGGGAAGGTGTAGCCAGGTGGAGGTTGCCTCTTCTTCCAGGAAACCAGCAATAGAATAAGGGGACATAGTCTCAAGTTGTGCTAGGGGAGGTATAAGCTGGCTGTTAGGAGGATGTTCTCGATAGAGAGAGTGATTGCCACTGGAATGGGCTGCCCAGGGAGGTGGTGGACTCACTGTCCCTGGAGGTGTTCAAGAAAGGACTGGATGGAGCACTTGGTGCCATGGTCTAGTTGATTGGCTAGGGCTGGGTGATAGGTTGGACTGGATGATCTTGGAGCTGTCTTCCAACCTGGCTGATTCTATTCTATTCTATCTCACCTTGCTGGTCACAACTTCTATTCAGAAGGCCAGTGTCAACACCAGCAACACAGCCCCTAGGAGGCACAGCAAACCCTCAGTAAATGCCTACTTCAGAGACATCACCTCTGTGAAGTTTTGTACTAGTATATTCCTTACAGAAATCTTCTAAAATCTGCTTTTCTGTGGATTGTGAAAGCTGATTGCTGTCAGAAGTGCCCCTTAATAAATTGCAAGGAGCAAATATCATGACCAAATCTCTAATCTCTGTAAAAGCCTCAGGAGCAACCATTTATTAACATCATCTCAGCCTTTAACAGGTCAGATGTGCAAAGACATTTTAATCCTTTAACTGAAAGTGTTTATTTTTCAGGTATCTCAGACTTTATAATATCTTTGCATCTTACAAGTTGACAGCACTAAGTGGGAAGATTCAAGTGCATAGACCATGAGTGTCAAGAGTTATCTAAAGCTCACAAAAAGTTAGCTTGCAGGGGAATCATTCTGACTCCTATTATCAGCACTTCCATTTACTTCAGCTCATGGAGAGTGTCACCAAGACTTCCACATCTAAAAGTGAGTATTTTCTGGATGGTATGCTAGAAAAAGGAGAAAATCCACTTTGGGTTTAATGACCCTTCTCAACTTGAAGTCTTTATCACTACAGTTTGAATTCCAATGGCATTTTGTCGCTAAGGGCACAGGTATGTATTGACAGAGATTCTTCACAGAAAATTCTGCTGTCTCCAGCTGTAAAGTCACAGAACTCCTGAGTTCTGCCAGAAAGTTTTTTTGAATCGCTGCTATCAAAAGGTTATGCCCTATTCTCAGTTTGATAACCAACCTGCAGAGTGAGTTACAGAGACCCAATGTTGGTCAACAGAAAGACAGGCTGTTTATTTTTGCCTTTCCATTTTGACACACTACACAATGCCACTTCAGAAAGGAAACACTGGACACAAGTAGTTCTAAGTTAGGACATCTTGACATAAGAGGTCACTTCGAATAGGAAGTAGCAGAAGTGTTATCTGCAGCTTTCAGATGAGGGAGCACCAGAGTACTTCTTGGCTGTTTTCACTGGATGCAGAGAAAATCAGCATTAAGCTACAAGCATGCAAACTCCTGATAAGATGGATTAATTTGTAAAGACTCATTTCTAAAAAAAAAAATTAAAAAAAATAAAAAAAATCTGTTACCTGCTGTTGAACTCTGAGTGTCTGCCAAGTCTAATCTCACCTTCAGACCTAAAGACTCAGCTTTTTCCTCCCTACAGCAAATAAGAAGAGGAAGCAAGGCATTGTACTCTACAATTCTTGCATCTATTACTGAGGCAACTACAAATTTATTCCTTGTCTTTCTACTGCAGTCTTGAAGTACATCACAGCTACTGAAAAGAACACTTTGCAAAAACAACTGATGAAGTGTTTTTAAGCTGCAGGAACTGGAAATTGGATACAAGTGTCACAGATCAGTACCCAGTATTTTGTGGCTTAAAATATCTGTTTTCCTCCATTATCTATGCTTGCTTCCCATCCTGGTTAAAGCTGTCTTCTCTTTAAAGATGCTATATGCAAGAGAACACTCTCCAGAATCAGGCATCCAGGGAGGACTACAGCTAGTCTTTATGACAACATTAGGGCACAGCCATTGGAGGGTTAGAGTCCAGAAGAGTGATAGATTTGAGATGAGTCAAACAAGGACTCACAACATCTAGCAACCATGCTACAGCAGTCTTACCACATCGACCAAACTGCATGCAGCAGTGGCCTGACAGCTGAGTAACAGGATGAAACAGTACCCACTTCTGCTTCCCTAAAACACCTACAGCAGAAGTGTAAGCTGAAAGCTTCCAGAAAGTCCCACACATCACATGCCTTCTGGGGAGTACTGGCAGAACTAAGAACTTAAGATTCACCTGGGAAGGTGAGGAAAGCTCATAGCTTTTTCACTAAGCTGAAGAAAATTTCACTTCAGGGTTCTGATGCTAAACACAGAAACCAGAACCAGTCCTGACACCACCTACTCCCACGGGTTTTGTTAGAGCTTTGGAGTTCTGAAAGTTATGCAGTTTTGTTTGATAAAACTTGCCTTCTGTGCTGCTGCAAGCTTGTGATGCATGAGAGGAAGGTGCCCCTCAGCCACTTCTAATGACACAAACATTTCAGGACAGTCTGGGGAGAAACAAAGTGAGATCTATTGCCGTTTTCTTTCATCCTTAAAAACTTAGCTGAAGAGGACTAATCCAGTGTTATTCTTTGTGGCAACATTCATGCTATCCATCTCCAGCCCATCACATAGTTATGTCTTCATATACAGTTAGGAGCTTCTTTACACCACAACATTAAACTCCCAGCAAAAATGTCGACTGTATCTCCTGATGCTTAATCAGGCCTTCCCAAACCCTAAATCATCTCAGACTTCGTTGTAACTGCATTGCAAAACTTTCACATTTGAAAGAACTCAGCCATGCTCTGGTTTCTCTGTGAAGACTTCCCATGATTGAGCTCTGGCAATTCAGTTGGAGATTTCAATACAGGCTTAGCTTTGTTTTCCCCACAACTATTCGGTGTGAACCTGAATATGTATGGGCAATGTTTTAACGACAACATTTACGTAACACACTGATTTGATTATTAATAATGGGTTATGAATTATTATTAATAGTATTGTTATTACTATTACTTTTTACTATTAATATTTTTAAAATGGAGGAAATTCCCTGAGGTTCTTTGGATGTTCAGTCAACAAGAACCAATTACACAAAAGGTATTTATAAACACACCATTAAACAGCTTAAACAGTTTAAACAGTCAGAACGTGGGAAATAGGAATTTGGTAACAGAAAAAATTCTAAGCACGCCTATGGGGTCTTAGCAGGTACTCACTGACCCAATAGATACAAAGTTTCCCGGTAGAGGAGGAGGAAAGAGCTACCTTGCCTGGCCACCAGGCTGCTGGTGCAAGCTGCACAACATGCTGCAGACACATGACCACCATGAAAGAGCTGCAAATAGACCTCCCACCCCAGTTAAAGCAGAAGGAAAAAGGAAACAATGGCTTCCAAACCACCCCCTTAAATACCCAATTTTGAAAGTGAAACTGGCCAATAGGCACTAGCATCCATTGTTTTGGCCAATGAATTCAAAGTCCTGTGCCTAGGTGTCCACCCCAGTACTTGAGGGGCAGCACCTAACCCTCGGGGCTTTGCTGGGGCCAAACTCTTCATTGTTCTGCTCACACCCATCAACTCCTGGACCTGCAACAGGAGTTTAGAGAGCAGGTGTTTGAACCAATCTGGCAAGATTTATGCCCTACCATGACACACCCGAAAACCATAGTTTCCCACTATGCCTGCAACTGTAAATGTAAAGTATGGCACAGCCTGGGCAAAAGCAAAGTGCAGTAACAGAGCCAAAGGTAAACCAGAAAACCAAAATTTGATTTTATCATACTTAGTACAACAACAATAACAATTTTCAGCTTGAGACAGTTGCTCAAAATTCAGTACATCTGTTCATGCTGTATGGGTTATTACAGATCAAACAACAAAAACGTTTGGGGTTTTGTTTTTCGGTTTTGGGTTTTTTTCCCTTTTTCCTCTTGAATTCAGTTGTACATGCACTATACTAAATACAAAAAAAAAAAAAAAAAAAAAAAAAAAAAAAGAAAAAAAAGTCATAGCTTGTGAGGGCAATGTGAAAACTGAACTGCAGTCAGTGGTAGGTGCACTCTCCCCACTCAGTGACATAGTTGCAAGAGGTAGGCATGGCACAGATGTCTCACCAGCATAGTGCACACACCTGGGGATAAACATCCAGAGGAACATTCATATTTAACTCTGTATAACTACTTTCTTCAATTTGAGAATCAGCATTTTCATTCATGTGGCATAGGATGTAGATTTGCTAGGCTCCTTGCCATTGTTATTCATGCCAACTTATGCAAAATCTCTTCTAAAGATTTACTGTAATGTTTAAGGTTGACCAAAGAGGAGGGGAAACCTAACAGTGACAGAGCCCTTAGCTTATTATTATTAGAATATGAGGAAAATGATTAGTGAAAAGCCCACAAAGAAGAGCTGGGGCCTTCCAAGTAGAATGGATACATGGAGCTCTGGGCTAACTCTCTCTCACCTGGATCCAAAATGGGAAGCAGGCAGCCAATACTTGTGCCAGGCTACAGAGGAAGCATATGGGCATCATCTCACTAGTGACAGAGAAGCAATTTGGCAGACTACCATTGTCATGCATTCATTACCATCCACCACCTGCAGACCACCCCTCCTTTCCATTTCTGTCACACTGATGCTCATTAAAGCTTTTCCTAGTTCTTATCATTACAATTAGCAGACCAATAGTGCTGCAGAGAGTGGTTTGAGCTAATACAGCTGGCTTTGCTCTGTTCAGTCCTCATGGATGTGTCCTACCAGCTGTGGAAACAGTAGTTGCTCCAAGACTATCCAAAGGTAGTTTGGGTTTTGTTGTGGTTTTTTTTTAGTTACTTGTTTGTAGGCTCTTGTTTGTTGTTTTTTTAAAAAAAAAAATAATAATTGGTTTAGAATCACAAAGAAACTGACATGATACAGAATAAGGAAGTTGCAGGATTTTGAGTAGAGTAAGTAGAATAAATAACAGCTAACTATTTCTATCTCAGCTCTTATGTCTCTGTTTTTCCAAGACTTTCACACCAATCTGACCTCCACTGAAGCACAATGCTCAAGGGTCCTCTTTGCATCTCCTGGATTGATTAGAATTTCTTCTTATAACCAAAGCATTAAGTTTGTTTGCCAAAATTTTTCCCAAAATGCTGTCATCAACGAATTTCAGCTGTCTCAAATTAAAGCATGCATTACAGACCAAATAATACTGAATTTACTGAAAAAATAATTTTCCCCTCTATTCCTCTCTCTAGTATGCATATCACTAACAAAAAGCTTAATGACAGGGAATACACAGTTTAAAATTGTGCGATGAAGAGTCAGAAAATAACAGAAATTTCAAAACTGAAGTTCATCACTGTGGTGGTTTGGCAGTTATCTGCCCCCCTACACACACACTTTGAAATAACCCAGGCTAGGACTCAGTCAGATGGAAGTTAAAAAATGAAGCTTTATATTTACAGCTTTGCACAATATACAAGCAGATTTTACAATGTATAATGGATACTTATAGATGTATATACAGTAAAAACATAATACAGAAACACCACACCCCTCCCAGATATCAGGAATCCCTAACAGGAGTAATCAACCACCCTTACCACCTTCCCCCCTCCCCAATCTTATCTCACCATCTGTTTTATGCAGCAGATAGGCGAAGGTAGATCAACCACAGGCATTAGCAGCAGGAAAGAAGTTAGTGAAATTATTCAGATCCAGCTAGAAAAGGCAGGGAGAAAGAGCCAGGCAAAAGCAGCCACAGCCCAAAGCAGTCTGAAATGCTCTGACTAATCTATATTTGGGTTACAACTCTTAAGCAATCTTTTTTTTTTTTCTTTCTTAGTAAAGCTATGAATGAAGTAGCATCATCAGTGTTTTCCTTTCTCAGCCTATAGTCTAATTTCTTATTCAAATCCTCCAATTAGTTCAAAGCAGCACAATAACCCATAAAAAATGTCTTGGAATTAACAAGTCAACTGCATTGGAGCTTGGTTCTTTGAGTTTTAATGCGAGAAAGAGGAGAATGGAAAGAGTTACCAGAAATCCTACGAGTGAGTTATGGAAAGGATTAGTGAGCAAAGGTCTGATTAAGTATGACAGGTATGAAAGGGAACACTAGACTAAGCAGCCTAAGTGTTGTTACCTCAAGTAAGTAAGTGCTTTTGTAAGTACACAAGTAGTACAATGAATGCTTGGGTAAATCTGGTCTCACAATTGAACAGAGCAAAGGACTTCAATGTCAGGTCTTGTAATGACAGGACAAGGGGTAATGGGTTTAAACTGGTGGAGGGGACATTTGAACAGGATGTTAGGAGGAAGTTCTTTCCTGTGAGAGTGGTGAGACACTGGAAGAGGTTGCCCAGGGGGATTGTGGCTGCTCGCTCCCTGGAGGTATTGAAGGCCAGGTTGGATGAGGCCTTGAGTGACCTGATCTAGTGGGAGGTGTCCCTGCCTATGGCAGGTTGTTGGAAGTAGATGATCTTTGAGGTCACTTCCAACCTAAACTGTTCTGTGATTCTGCGACTCATTGGTGTAATATGTGGAGAAGGCTGAGTTACCAAATGCTTTTTTCACTGTGCTAATTGAGGTAGTCCTAAGTACCTATGTTAACTGAAAGGTTAAAAAAATAAATTGCAAAATCTCTCTATATTCCTTCAGAAAGCCCAGGAACTTGGAATCATAAGATCACATTTTTCCCTATGAACATCGCCATTGATCTGTGGGATAATTCTGTTCTCTTATTTCTCTGTTCTGATTTCACCAGGGTCAAGCATTTTTGCAAAACCAGAAAGTTTCCTCAAAGCACTTGAAGGCTCTCTGTATCCATTGATTCTGAGAGGGGGACACGGTCATCCTCCTGACATATTCTTATTTCATAGGCTTTTGTAGAACTGAAACTTACTGAGCACATTTCAAACAATCAAAAAGATGACAGAACTAGAATACACCCTGTGTGTGTAACAGAGACTGTCAATTACCTATAAATATTCATGGTGCAGTTATGGTAATTAGTTCAGAAAGTTGTGATCTAGCTATAGATGTTCCAGGAACAGAAGTGGGGAGCCAGGACTGCCAGATGGATTTTTATTTTTTTTTTTGCAAGTTATTTGTTCAGCATACCATGGCAGAAAATTCAGATAGAATGTAACACAATAGGATCATGTAACAATTATTCAAAATCTGTGTAGTTTAGAAGAAATTACTTCCCTTTTGTAACTCTACTGTACCCTATCTTTCACTCCTCTAGCAAGTTCTATCAGACAGTCCTCTTCAGAAAAGAGCAGTAGGAAGTTTCAGAGTTTTAAACCTTATTCAATTCTATAAAAGAATCTTTCTTTAAAGAGTTAGGAAGAAAAATACATTATGTTCTCACTCCAAGTACAGCTTTTTATAAAGCCTGGCCTTTACCTACTGAGGAGATGTGATTTAAAAAAATAAAGCAGGTTTCGTATGCTGTAGATCCAAATCTAGCAATGAAAGTTGCATCAAGTCAATCAGTTCCTAAAATGAATGGGCATTTTTAATCCAGGACATTGTCTTGTACCTCCAGGCATCACTCCTGGAGCCAGGTTCCCACTTCAAATAGAGCAGTCTTAGAGTCATCACCCAGAATCTTTAAAGTATCACAATCCTAAGATAAAGGAAGCTCTTCCTGTGAGAGAGGGAGTTAGAGAGACAGTTTAATTTTACACATATGGTGAATGTAAGAAAATTAAGCCCTACCTTATTGTTTGAATGGTCTAATAGCCATGATAAATAACTGGTAAAGACTCCTGTTTCTTAATGTGTCAGTCTTTACTAATGTGCATTAAGTAATAGGGCCAGAGACCTAAAGTGCAAAGGTATTCTCAGTTTGATCTAGGACTACTGCTAAATCAAACATAGGAACACAACACCTACACTTTAACACTGATAGACTGCCAGGTAATGTGATCTGGGCTCATACCTCTACCTTGTGATAGAATCATAGAATGCATTCAGTCGGAAGGGACATTTAGAGATCACCTGTTCAAATCCCCTCCATGGTAAGCAGGGACATCCTCAACTTGACCTGGTTGTTCAGAGCCTCATTAAGCCTCCAAGTACGGAGCCTCTACCATCTCCCTGGGCAATCTGCTCCAGTGTTCCACCACACTCACAGTAAAGAGCTGCTCCCTCATAGAATCATAGGATGGCTCAGGTTGAAAGGGACCTCGAAGATCATCTAGTTCCAACCCCCCACCATAGGCAGGGACACCTCCCACTAGAACTGGGGCTCATCCAACTTGGCCTTGAACACTTCCAGGGAAGGAGCAGCCACAACCTCCCTGGGCAACCTGCACCAGTGTCTCACCACCCTCACTGGAAAGAGCTTCCTCTTAACATCCTGTTTAAATCTCCCCTCTGCCAGCTTAAACCCATTACCCCTCATCCTGTCATTACAGGACTTCACGAATAGTCCCTCCCCAGCCTTCCCATAGGCCCCCTTCAGATATTGGAAGCCTTCTCTTCTCTAATCTCAAGAGCCCCAACTCTCATAGCCTGTCCTCATAGCAGAGCTGCTCCAGCCCTCTGAGCATCTTTGTGGCCTCCTCTGGACTGGCTTCAAGAGTTCCATGTCTTTCTTCTGTTGGGGGATCTAGAACTGCACACCAGGTGGGGTCTAAAGAGAGCAGAGTAAAGGGGCAGAATCCCCTCCCTTGCCCTGCTGGCCACACTGCTCTTAATGCAGCCCAGCACACAGTTGCTGTCTGGGCTGCACTCACACTGCAGGCTCATGTTGAGCTTTTCATCAACCCAGACCCCCAGGTCATTTACGTCAGGGTTGCTCTCAGCCATTCACCATTCAGCCTGGATTTGTGCCAACCCAGGTGTAGAACCTTATACTTGCCCTTGTCCAAAGACCAACCAAAATCTACCCTTCTCCAGTTTTAAACCACTGTCCCTTGTCCTGTCGCTACATGTGAAATGTCCACCTTCAGCTTTCTTGTAGGTCCCATTCAGGTACTAAATGGACACCACAATGTCTTCTCCAGGCTGAATAACCCAAGGTCTCCCATCCTGTTTTCCTAGGAGAGGTGCTCCAGGCCACTGATCATTTCTGTGGATGTCCTCTGGACCACCAGGTAAATGTCCTTCTTATTCTGTGCCCAGAGCAGGGCACAGCACTCCAGGTGAAATCAGTGGCAGAATCACCTCTCTCAACTGGCTGACCTTACTTCTTTGGATGCAGCTCAGAATGAAATTGGCCTTCTGGGCTGGAAGCACACATTGTTGTTGCATCTTCAGCTTTTCAAAGACCAGTACCCCAGAGCTGTTCTCCATCACATCCTCCTCCAGCCTCTATTGCTAATGAGGACTCCCTCCATCCCAGTGCAAGACCTTATACTTGGCCTTTCTGAACCTCATGAGGTTCACTTGGGTTCACTTCTCCAGATCCCTCTGGAAGACATCTGGTCCTTGTATTATGAGGACAGGCTAAGAAAGTTGGGGCTTTTCAGCCAGGAGAAGAGAAGGCTTCAAGGAGACCTTATAGTAGCCTTCCAGTAACTGAAGAGGGCCTACAGAAGGGCTGGGGAGGGAGGGACTATTCACAAGGTCTTATTATGACATGATGAGGAGTAATGGGTTTAAACTGGCAGAGAGAAAATTTAAACAGGATGTTAGGAAGAAGTTCTTCACTGGAACAGGTTGCCCAGGGTGGTTGTGGCTTCTCCCTCCCCTGAAGGTGTTCTGTGTTCTAGTGGGAGGTGTCCCTGCCTATGGCAGGGGGTTGGAACTAGATGATCTTTGAGGTCTCTTCCAACCTAAACCATTCCGTGATTTCAAAGCTCTGTGTAAATCCAAGTCCCAGTGAGCCACAGCTCTCCACACAGGAAGGCTGAGACTGCAAGCTGAAAGTGCTCAGACTGCAGACTACACACAAGCCACCTCCACTGTTGCTGAGGCCATGCTCTTACCAGGAGCATCTGCTACAGGAGATGAACATAACTTAGTACCAGCATTCCTTACAAAATAGAAAGCTTTCAGGACCGTGGGGGAGAAAAGACTAAAATATACTCTACGTGCCATTAAAACCAGAACAAAGCAAGAATATTTTAAGCCCAGAGACTAAGCATTAGTCACATTTCAGATCAGCAGTACCGCAGCTAAATCACTCATGTTACTAACATTGGGCAGATTTTATAGACATGTACAGGTTGGAATATCTGAAGTTACCTTGATATAAAAATTCAGGCTGATCACCAGTTCCCCTCAGAGTATGTGACATCTTGGATGCCACAATTTACCAAAGATATGATGAAAAAAAAAAAAAAAGGAAAAAAAAAAAAAAAAAGAGGCAAGAAGGAGAAGAAACAACAAAACAAAACCCAAACCAAAATCACAGCTGATTCTAAATAAGTAGGAGTAATAGTATTNCTAGGAAAGGAGAAAGGGATAAAAAAAAAAAAAAAAAAAAAAAAGCAGCTGAATGCAAAGTTAAAAATCAATGCATGTTGAATGATATTATGTACCCCAAGGTAACAGCCTAACCTGATGTTGGTGACCCCTTTCCGCATGGTTTAAAGTACTTTAAGACACCAACATCCCATTAATCTCCTGCTGCAATTTGAGTGGAGGTAGAGCATCCCTTCAAGCCAGGTGAAAGATTTTTCTCAGTTCTACTGAAGGTTCCTACTTATTAATTTCAAAGGGAAGTCTACCACAGTCAAACTATCCCAGACAAAGCCACTGCTGCAAGTTTGTGTAGCCTAATTCAGTTCATGTTGACTTTTAGAGCAGAAATACTATTCGGTCCTTTCAGATTCAATTCCTCCTACTAGATGAATTTGGTGTGTATTTAATCCAAACAGTTTATCAATTCTTTCTATAGGCTACAGAAATAGAAAGACATCTCTAGAGCACAATTCATTCCATTCTTTTTGGAGGTATCACCCTCCCCTCCGTTGATTACAGAGGGAGCCTAGATGTTTAATTTAGGCTCTATGCATAAAAAAAAATAAAAAGACAGGTTTCAACACTTGCTGTTTCTTGATATTTTCATCAGTGACGCAAATAAGTTTAATTTTAGCTACCAGTATGAAAATAAGCTGCTTAGTATACACAAAATGCATGCAAGAATGATTTTATTTGTATGACTATGTCGGTGGGTGTATTACCAATAAATCTCCAAAGAGAAGGAAAAAAATAACCCTCTAAAACAAAGTGAAAGGTTATCATACTCTAATAATGTCTCCAAAGGCTGACACTAGATTGCTTCCCTACAGTTTCCTATTAGCATGCTGCTAATGGAAAATTGCAAGCCCTCTCTTTTGTTGGGCATCTAATGAACCCGATCTGTTTCAGTCCGCAGCCTATGGCTCTATACAATTTTCCTCCACAACACTGAATGTCAAGTGCCACTCCCATCCCTCCCTGTGTTCCTAAAAACCTCGCCAACTCATCCTCTGGGAGAAAGGAAAAAGCTGACAACCAAAATTACAAACACTTTGTTGTCTTATTACAATATGCTTATTTACATAAATGCCTTCTACTTCTCTTATTAGATCAGCCTGGCCAAAACAAAATTTGCATTTAAATAGTACTACCATAATTGACATCGAGTACCTGGACTGATTTTCATACTCTTATTTCCACATGTAAGAGGCAGGGAGGGAAAAAGAGCTTTCTCTACTCAGAGAACAAAAGACCAGTATGATATAACAAGCAGAGCAATTTCTCAAACCCCCCCTTTTTTTTTTTTTTTTTTTTGAGTTTTCCAGACCCTGCACTTCACCACATTTAAAAATATATGGCAGTCAAAGAAACAGACAGCAGACAAAAGCCAGGCCTGATCTAGCCAAAGGAAGGCTGAATCAGCTTCCATAATCTCATATCCAAGCCTAGAGTTCCTTTTAGAGAGCATCCCCAAGTAAAAACATGACATCCAAAAGTGGAGGGCATCAACCATTGCTTTTTTTTGCATTGTTTTTAAATAAGGGCAACTATCATATCAGCAATCACACACTGACAAGCAGAAATGCAAGTCCAGGTTAAAAAGGTTTTGTTGTCAGAGAATAGAACTTCAGTGGAAGGAAAGGCTGTCACTTTAGAACTGGAAAAAGATTGCTGCAGGAAGAGTTACTGGGGTTTGAGTACCACTCTGCTGTGGAAAGGTGAATAAATTACACTTCACAGGTAAGATACAAAAAGACATCTTAGTCCCATTTTCCACTGGGGAACAGTGACCTCGGAGGGACAAGTGGAACAAGGATTAAACTCCACCAGCTACAGGAACTAGAACAAGTTCATAGAAGAGTTTTTTAATCGCATTTGGGCAGTTCAGGGAGAACACCCTCTTTGAATACCAGCTAACTGTGGGTTAGTAACTCTACTAACTGAAAGCATCCCATAGACCTACGTTTTACTACGTGAAGAATACCAATTAGTAATTGCTTTGTCATCTTAAATGAAAGTCCAAAACAAAAAGGAGCTAATTAAAGCTTTATGTCCTGCAGCTCTGGAATAAAACAAACTATTATTGCTTGGATGAAGAATAGCAGTCCAGCAATAATTATGGGATAATTATTATGTTTTCATTTGGGGTTATTATTGCCTTTTTCCCTTTCTCATCCATAAAGGCACAGAAGTGTGTCATTGCCACATGACAAAGCTTCTAAATGAAGCACTTCAACAAAATGAAGATTTGTTAATTCCAAAGGAAGGCAAACAATGTTGCAAAACTCAAAGAGGAAAACCTTGAAGTAAAGAGTTCTATGCACACAAACTGCTCCAGCTAAAGCTGTGCCTCTCAAATCATCAGCCATGAAGCACCTAAAAGGCTTACAAAGGACATCCTTCTTCAGACAAGAGGATTGCAAACATTTCCCCAAAGGATGAGACCAAGCACAGCAATTCTGGCTGTAGGCTGCAGGAGTTTCACAAGGAGGAGAAGGGTTAGTTACCTCTGCTGGCAGTCACAATAAATTAAGTCACAACAAAATTTAAACGTTTCAAAAGTTTTTTGGGGTGGAGAGGGCAGCCAGGGTACACAAAACCTTAGACAGGTGGGCTGATGCATACGACTTTTATAGAGTCCATCTTCATGTTAACTTCAGTATTACATAAGCACAAGCATATGAATTATCTGTTTGTTTAAATACTTTGTGGGACAATAACAGAAAGAGGGGCTATGACATTTAAATATATGCAGCTCACTCCTTGCAATATCAAAACATGTTGTGTGTTTGATTTATCTCTTTTCTTTTCCAGAAAATAACTTCCTGGGGGGCGGGGGGGAAGAAAGAGAAGATAAAATTCACAACTGAACTCCAGGCAGAAAGAAAAATTTTCAAATATCATGCAAAGCAAAGATTTATGTTTTCCCAAGGCATTTTGTAAGTAATCAAGATTTGATAAATATTAAGTTCAGACAAAGTACTTGAAAAATTCACTCCTCGGATTAACAGCTTGCAGCTACTTGGCCAATCTCAACTTCATCTTTTTCCCTCAGTACTATAGGACCCAATACAAGACATGTGTAAGACATGGCAGTCTGTACTGGCCATTTAGGAATTACTTCCTGTGGCAGGGCAGGGCACTGCCCCACTGGAGGTTTGAATAGGGTGCAAATTGTGGCAGGGCACACCCAACTCCACTGCCCCACCAGAGGTGTGAATGGGGCAGGAAACGGTCTTCCTCCCTCCCCACCTCTGTCACCAGAGGCTTAGTACAATAGGTGGGAAGTGCCTTCTCCCACCCTCCGTGGGCTTGAACAGGGAGGGAAGAAATCGCCCCAGTATATATACAGCAACTGGACAGATTGGAGTTGGACCTGCACTCGGACCCTTGCACGGACCTGAACTGGGACCTGGACCTTGAGTCGAGTCCTTGCACAGACCTGGAGACAGACCTTGTACGAACCTTGCAGAGACTTGGAGCCGGACCTTGAGGAGCATCCTGGCTCCTTGCTGCAGGACCTGCCTCTAACGGTAAACTGCAGCCATTCGTGGGAATACTGCAGAGAACCCCTGGCTTTCACAAAGCCACGATCATGAAGCAAGGCAGGGGAAAGCCATGCCTACAGTCATCGTGGACTCTGGCAGGCACTGAACTCCAGACACTGCCGTGAAAGAGACAGTCTCCCATTTGGAAGTAGGGCAAAGCTGTCTTATGCCCAAACTTTTTCTAATTTTTCTGATTTTTCCTGAATTACCTGAAAAGGCATCCTGCAAGTAAAGACTTTTCCCAAACAAGTTAGAACCCCGACTTAAACCAATTTACACATAGATTGTGGGTGGGGCTTTTGGAAATTATAAAAGCCACAATTTGTAATTCCTGCCTCTTCAATCGCCCACAATCAATTCACTTCCTCAGCCCAGTTGATTGGAATGCACTACCACTCCAACCCATTGTGCCTACTGTGACAGGAGCTATGTAAAAAGGCTCTATTTGCTCATTTCGGTCTTGCCAAAGAAATCAGCTGTACATGTAATAGAGTTTCAGAGTGCTACTTCATGAGACCAACAGTACTTCAGAATCACAGAATGTTAAGGGCTGGAAGGGACCTCTAAAGATCATCTAGTCCAACCTTTCCTGCCAGAGCAGGATCACCTATACCAGATCAAACTGGACAGTGTCCAGGTTGGTCTGCTCCACTGGGAAGCAGAGCAACTGAAAGCTGACCCTTTCCTAAGCCCATCCTATGATCCTGCTCCTGCATAACCATGTTCCTGTAAGTTAAAACATCCTGGTTTAGTCCTCTTACTTTCATTACAAACCCAGCAATGATAGTCCAAAATTCAAAACTCCTTAAATATTTCTGGGAATCTTGACTCCAGTTCACTGGAGGTTAAGAACCTGTCAGGTCCCAGCATAAAATTATCTTTATAAAGAGCATTTTAATGCTCCATTTATAGTTATTAATTTACACAGCAGGCTAAGCCCTTTCTTCCCCAATCAGAGATTTGCTGAGCAGTAGAAGTCCATTACTACACACAATTATAGTCCAGCTCCTTTTATGTACCTTGTCACATTCATTGTGGCATTATTTCCCAAAGGAGTAATTGTCACAGCACCTTAGGCAGCATTTAATCCACCCTGACATGTTTTTAAATGTGTGCATTTGGGGTTTGGTTGTCAGGTTTTGTCTGGGTGGGGGTTTTGGGGTTGTTGATTTTATTTGTTTCTTGGGAAGTGGGGGCAGTGCAGGTAGGGGTTGGTATTGGATGGTTGTTTCATTTCGGCTTTTTCAGTTTTCTCCTTGAAACAAAATTACTTCTGCCAGGTTTTCCATCCATGAAGAGAACATTTATCTGGGCACAAACAATATTTTGCAAACAGAAATCTATAGGAATGAAAATATTTCTATTGCTTTAACTGTTTTACTGAACACCAGTTTCTGTATAAAGGCATCCTTATGCTCTGCACTGCAGTCAGCAAAGATTTTTTTTCAGCTTTTTTCCAACCTCTCTGTAGATAATTAAATGAATATATAATTAATCACACACCTTGTAATCCAAATCAAGTCCAATATCAAAACTTCCACTGGTTTCAGACTATCAGCACCAGGAAAAAACATCAAAATGTTCAAGTAGATTATTTCTTTATTGTCAACACAAGACACTGGTCTTGAATGACAGTAGAGGAACACACAACAGGTTTTTGTCTGTTTCACACGTGCTATCATCTGGAAGCTTTGTGGTGTCTTTATTCTTTTCTATTCTCTGCAGCTCCAAGCCTAATATTATTTCATGTTATTTATGTCCAATAGCTTTATTTAAGGTCTTAATGCTAGACGACATTGCTCACACCTGTAAAAGTCAAGTGGGATGAACCTGAGTTTTAAGTATGAAGCCCAGACTTTACACAACATAAAAATCATACAACCACATCCACCATTACACAAATCTCATCCCAGGTAGTCCCAAAGCACAAGTGAAACAGTGTGCACGGTGCCATCAGGTACTTTGGTATTCATATAAACCTGTTTTCTGAAAGCATACTGCTTGATGTCAGAGTTGTCTTACACACCTACCTTGCTAGATTCATATCTATTTCCAAGTTGTTTTTCATTCCTCAAAAACTTCAGGAAAAAGAGAGACTTCAGCTATAAAAATAAGCCCTCAAACCTGTGTTACCCAATATTACCAGCTCTACGTGTAAAATATGGAAAGCATGAATATGGTCACCTCCCCCTCCCTGTCTCAAATCCAGAGCACTCTGCAAATTATATTGATGCCTTCTGAGAATTACAGATATCACAGAAATAGCCAGGTTGGAAAAGACCTCTAAGATCATCTGAGGATACCCAGATTCATGATAAAACAGATATGCTGTGTCAAGACCTGGAGATAAGGAAGCTTTGGTAATGCAGGAAACAGAATGCAGGAAAAACAATGGGGGTTTAAGGATGACACACAGGCTCTAAGTACAGACCACGCAGGAATGTGGTGTCTGGTGGAGCCAAGAGCGTGATGACTTTAAAGGTTGTAAAAACTCTGATAAAGTAAAACAAAGAACCCACAGTTTCTTGACGTTAAGTAGAGATGTGTTTTGTATTAAGTAGAGATGTGTGACTACATATTTTTAGTTAAGCCAATCACTGTCTTAGCTTTACCTATTTGGATAGGTAAATAGCCAATAGAATAGTTGCACGCTGCCTTCTTTAGAATATCTAAGCATATATAAGATGAACAAATGCATGTAATAAACGGAATTAGTTTGTATCAAACTGTCTCCCTGTCTCCTTGTTTGCAGCAATCATCATCTAAGACCTTCTCATTAACTAAACCATGGCACTAAGTGCTCCATCCAGTCTTTTCTTGAACATCTCCAGGGATGGGGACTCCACAGAAAGAGATGAGCATTGGAATGGACTGCCCAGGGAGGCAGTGAAGAACTTCTTCCTAACATCCAGACTAAACCTGCCCTGGTGCATCTTGAGACTGTCTCTTCTTGTTCTGTCACTGTGTGCCTGGGAGAAGAGAGCAACACCCACATGGCTACAACCTCCTTTCAAACAGAGAGCAATAAGGTCTGCCCTGAGCCTCCTCTTCCCCAGCCTGCACACCCGCAGCTCCCTCAGCCTGTCCTCATAGGGCTGTGCCACATCCCCCTCACCAGCCTTGGTACCCTTCTCTGAGCACATTCAAGCACCTCAACAACTTAAATTGAGGGTCCCAGAACTGGACACAACACTCAAGGTGCTAAAAATGTATTGCCCTGCCATGTGCATGCTGCAAGCTGGCCTCAGAGCTATGGCAGGCTCCAGGAAGCAGCTCTGAAGCCTCCCTCTGACCCCAGCTGCTTCCATCCCCAAATGTATGCTTAATATTACCTGATCATAATCATAGACATGCAAGCACTGATTTGCTATCTTGACTTTCAGATTCTTGCATTTCTCACCTCTACAGAGCCTCAGTTAGAGCAAAAGAATTTGCACAGAGTTGTGGCTTGCAACCATGCAAAATGCATGGAAAAACTCCTTTCCAAAGCAGCTGGACTAATTAATCTCATTCCTCATGAAGAATTAGTGCCTAAGACTCCAGTAGCAGTAATTGCCTCATTTAAGTACATATGAAAAACAGTAGTGGTGAAACACTTCTCTTCAACTGAAATTTGAAGTCCACAAGTGAAAGTGCTAACATTTCCCTTTGCTGCTGCTTGAGGGTCTACTGCAGCTTTGTACTGATAGCTTTACTGAGTCAAAATAACATTTAATTCCACTCCATTTTGGTTCAAAAGCAGCATTAGGAGATACTTCAGGTCTTTTATCAATACTACATTTTGGATAGGTTTAATACTTAAAATACCCACCAATCATTTAAAGAGATGTAATTTCTACTGAAGTCAAAGTGGCCACTTCGCACACTCCATCGGCTACTAAATCTGTCAGTCCAAGGAACTACTAAAATTTATGACAAAAATTAACTCTCCTTCCCTTTAAGGTTCAAGTTTTTACCCACCTTTAACAAAGCCTTTGTATCCTCCAGCTGAGCTATTAATAATTACAGACAAACAATCTGCTTTTTTCAGAGTTATTGTGGGCCAGTGTACTTGTTAGTTCTGACAAATACAGCAGTGATCACTTTTCTGCCAGAATATAGGATCCAGCTGCAAGCTAAATTGTTTTTTAAAAACCAATTCCCTACAGCACAAGAAGGACATGGAATGCTAGAGAGAGTCCATGAGGAGGGCCACGAAAATGATCAGAGGGCTGGAGCACCTCTGCTATGAGGACAGGCTGAAGGAGCTGGGACTTTTCAGCCTGGAGAAGAGAAGGCTTCCAGGAGACCTTAAAGCAGCCTTCCAGTATCTGAAGGGGGCCTACAGGAAGGCTGGGGAGGAACTGTTCACAGGGTCTTGTAATGACAAGATGAGAGGTAATGGGTTTAAACTGGCAGAGGGGAGATTTAAATGGGATGTTAGAAAGTTCTTCACAGCAAGGGTGATGAGACACTGGAACAGGTTGCCCGGGGAGGTTGTGGCTGCTCCCTCCCTGGAGGTGTTCAAGGCCAGGCTGGATGAGGTCTTGAGCATCCTGATCTAGTGGGAGGTGTCTCTGCATATGTTCGGGGGTTGGAACTGGATGATCTTTGAGGTCTCTTCCAACCTAAACCATTCTATGATTCTACCCTCATACTCTTCAGAATTAGATGATCCACTAATACACAGCTATTTCAGGTGCCGGATAAAAAGAGTGCTCAGATTCCACCTCATAGGGATTGAAAATCAGTATATATATATATATATATGTACACACACATGTATATTTTAACAAGTTCTTTACTGGAAGAAGTGAAAATCATGGAGTTAAGTTCTCTACACACTGATGACTCCTGTTAACTTGAAGACCTTTATATGACACAGTTACTTATTTTTAAATAAACCTTACTTGGTTTATTCTCCATCATACACATATCAAGCAATTAACTTCACATTTGCCCTCATTACCCTGTTAAATCAAGTGACAGGCATTTGGCTTTGAGCACTCATCTTTACAGAACCACAGAACACTAGAGGCTGGAAGTGACTCTCAGAGATCATCAAGGCCAACCCCCCTGCCAAGGCAGGATTACCTAAGGGTAATCCACACAGAAATGCAACCAGGTATGTCTTGAAATCTCCAGTGAAGGAGAGTCCACAACATCTCTGGGCAGCCTGTTCCAGTGCTCTGTCACCCTCACTGTAAAGAAGTTTCCCCTCATATTGAGGTGAAGCCTTCTATGCTCTAGTTTGTAGCTGTTGCTCCTTGTCTTATTGCTGCTGACCACTGAAAAGAGATTGGCCCATTCCACTTGACACCCACACCTCAGATATTTGTACACATTGATCAGATCTGCTCTCAGCTTTCTCTTCTCAAGACTCAACAGCCCCAGGTCTCTCAGTCTCTCTTCACAGGGGAGATGCTCAAATGTCCTAATTATCCTTGTAGCTTTCCATTGGAGTCTCTCCAGAAGGTTCCTGTCTCTTTGTTGTATCATGAGTTACATTTGTCCAACCATGAAACCTTACATGAACTGGAGCCAAGGAATTGCACCATGTAACTGATCTTCATTTTCCTATCTCTTCTTATTTGATGTCAAGTCATCCTAATCAAGACAAAACTGGTGGCCAAGTCACATTTCATGTGACCCAGTTTTTTGCTCTTGCACCTCTCAATCCGCATGCAAGGTGACTCCTCATTCCTTTTCATACTGGAAGAACCCCAAAGACTTCCAAATGTGAGAGAATACCTCTGTCCTGAGGAGAAAAGGACACTATACTTTTGCCACCAGCATTTCTGGTCATCTCTTCTATAAGGCACAGCACTTTCAACCTGAAAACAACCAAAGTCCATCTCCAACTCATTAATTCCACAGAAATAGGTACCTTTTGACCTGCTTGAAGTCGGCTGAGGCACATCTGTATTTCAGAGAAACATGTCATGCTACTCTGTATAACCCCATAGACATGAACTTCAAATATTCATAACTGAGGATGAAACCATTAGCAGTATTTTATAGCACTTAAATCCTTTTCTCACTCTTCCTCCTGCTTTTTTATATCCTTAATGCCTAAAGGACACGTTTAGTTCCCAGAGAATAGCAGGCTTTAAAATTACTTGGTTCCATTTGCAAGTCTTTTTGTCCTTTCCCTTCACCTTGCATATCACCATCAATTACCTTATTGGTTTTTGTATTCTGTCAAGTAATTTCTCTGTTCTTTTGTACCCTTCCAGCCCTCTTTCACACTCTCCCAGCTCTGACTTGTCAATATCACCACCACCACCACATTTCAGATTCACAAGGAAACACCGCATCACTTTCCACCAATGCCCCAAGTCATCACAAACTGCAAAAAGTACCTTCGGGGAACTCAAGGGGATTTTGCCAACTTTAGTAGGAACTGTGGTCAAAAGCTCCAATAACGATTTTGAAAGAGCTTCTAAAAATTATATCCAGTGAGCTCCAGGCTCTAGTTATTCCAAGAACAAAAAGCAACCAACACACAACATATCCAGGACCTTGCAGCAGTGTCCAACTCAACATATTTAGATCATCTATTCATGACCTGCTGTGGAGAAAAGGGAACAAAAATCTTGAGGGAGTTCATCTATAAGGGAACATTTTTAAGAGAAGTGCTATATCCACAAGATGTACATCCACAGCTTTGTGGGAAATGGTGAGGCTGGTCCTTGGATGCAAGTTACCCAATGCAGCAGAAGGCTGAGAACAGCAGTCTAAGACAGTTAGAAAAGCTGAGCAGCAGCCAAGGTTCCCCTTCACCACAACTGTACAGGTATTTAAACACTCCCTGACATGCTTTCATGAGGGGGGGGAAAAAAAAAATTAAATCAGCCAACTTGTTTCACATGTTTAAAAGTCTGACCATAGAGATCCCCCAAGAATTTTGATACCCATGTCTTTGTGGATTTGTCCACCAAATTGCAGACTTTCTTTGGGGCTGATAATTCTGGAGAAAAGAAGGCTCCAAGGAGACCTTATTGTGACCTTCCAGTATACAAAGGGGACCTGTGGGAAAGCCAAGGAGGGGCTTCTTAGGATTCCAGTAGTGACAGAACTAGGGGGAATGGAAAAAAAAGCAGAAGTGAGTAGCTTCAGATTGGATGTTAGGAAGAAGTTCTTCACCATGAGGGTGGCGAGACACTGGAATTAGTTGCCGAGGGAGGTGGTAGAAGCCTCATCCCTGAAGGCTTTTAAGGCCAGGCTAGATGTGGCTCTGAGCAACCTGACCTAGTTTGAGGTGTTCCTGCCTATGGCAGAGGTGTTGAAACCAGGTGATCCTTGGGGTCCTTTCCATGCCTGACAATTCTATGATTTTAAGTCTTTCAGGTGAATTGGTCTTATACCTATACAAGAGCAGAGATAACCAATACCCACTGGACTGATCAGCAAACAAGTTTCTCTAGACACAGCAATTCATGTAACACTGTTCATGCTTTCTACATTTCCTCTAGAAATTGTCAGAAAACATGGATTCTGAACCCCTGTAACTTTGTTTTGTTTCCTGAATTCTGAGAGGGACCAAACAACTAGAGAAGATGACATGCACCTGGCAAAACCAACTTGTATGTTGAGTCCAGCTGGTCACAAGAGAAGAGCACAGCAGAGTATGCATAAACACCACATCTACCACACTCTAGTCCCCACACTTAGCTAGAGAAGCTTCAGTTGTCATTTACATAGTGCTGTACATATGAATCTTGTAATAATGGAGTGCACCCTCAGCAAGTTTGCAGGTGACCCCAAGCTATGTGGCACAGTCAACTTGCTAGAGGGCAGGGATCCATCCAGAGGGACCTGGACAGGCTGTAGAAGTGGGCCCAGGCCAACCTCATGACATTCAACAAGGCCAAGGGTAAGGTCCTGCACCTGAGTCGCTGCAATCCCAAGCATAACTCCAGGCTGGGTGGTGAGTGGCTGGAGAGCAGTCCTCAGGAAAAAGACCTGGGGGTCTGGGGTAATGAAAAGCTCAACATAAGGCTGCATTGTGAGTGCAGCCCAGACAGCAACTGTGTTCTGGGCTGCATTAAGAGAAGCATGGCCAGGAGGGTAAGGGAGAGGATTCTCCCCCTTTACTCTGCTCTTGTCAGACCCCTCCTGGAGTACTGTGTGCAGTTCTGGAGCCCCCAGCACAAGGACATGGAACTGTTGGAGAGAGTCCAGAGGAGGCCACAAAGATGCTCAGAGGGCTGGAGCACCTCTGCTATGAGGAGAGGCTGAGAGAGTTGGGGCTTTTCAGCCTGGAGAAGAAAAGGCTTCCAAGAGACTTTATAGTAGCCTTCCAGTATCTGAAGGGGGCCTACAAGAAGACTGGAGAGGGACTATTCACAAGGTCTTGTAATGACAGGATGAGGAGTAATGGGTTTACACTGGCAGAGTGGAGATGTAAAGCAGATGTTACAAGGAAGCTCTTTACAGTGAGAGTGGTGAGACACAGGAATGAGTTGCCCAGGGAAGTTGTGGCTGCTTCCTCCCTGGAGGTGTTCAAGGCCAGGCTGGATAAGGTCTTGAGTGACCTATTCTAGTGGGAAGTGTCCCAGCCTATGGAAGGGGGTTGGAACTAGATGATCTTTAAGGTCTCTTCCAACCTAAATCATCCTATGAATCCAATTGTTGGCTGAGTTTGAAGAGAAGAAAAAAAACAAACCCAAAACCATTAAAGTTTGTGTTGAGCTATTGTTAGCAGTGATAAGCAAAACCTTGAACATAACTGTAGGTAGCATTTTAAAGTGTATCACTCAAGCAAAAAACTCTAAAAACAAAGTTAGAGCATTGAACCTTAAGGTCAGCTGGAAAAAGAACTGGGTAAGATGAGCTATTAATGAGAATTACAATTGTGTTTCCTGTCATTGCTAGAATTAAGCCACCTAGAAGAATCTTCTATGAACAGACTGACCAAGTTGGGTTCTTACACTTTCACTGTAAGCCCTGATGTTGTGCTATTACTACTGCTAGAGCAGTGAATAGCCTATGACAACCTTTTCTGACATGTGGAGAGAACAGTGCTTGAAGCTACTACAGCATCTTCTCTAACAGCTACCTGCAAGCAAGAGACTGCTCAGCTATTTTTAAATAAAAAAGAAGGAAGAGAGTCAGTCAGTAAAAGAATCTGCCAGCAGTCCTCCATCCAGGCCTAAAGGCAAAGTCTCAGGCAAAATTAACCCACAAAGAGATGTTGGAATAGACTTGGTAAAATCGCCAGTCTGCATTGCCAATTTTTGCCTTAGAATGACTGGGAGGAGGCAGCAATATGGGACAAAATGGCAAAACTCTACAACAAACATTAAGAGTTACACACTTAGAGCTGAGACATCCATCCCACACAGAGCCAAATTTGTCCATATATAAGTGGCAGAACTACATCCTTCAAGCAAGCCAGTGGAGCCCACGAAGCAAGAGAAGCAGTAGTGGAGGTCAAAACATCTTAGTCACTGTGCCTCATTGTACCATTTGTTCCCTCTGCTTGTGCTCAGCAGCCTGATTCAGGCAGTTATTTGCCAGCCCACTTACATGGGTCTTTACTCAGTAAGATACTAAAGCCTGTGATTATCACCATTTTCAAGCCAAGCACAATGAAAACGATGCACTGCACCTGTACATAATATTAGATTTTCTTTTGGTGAAATCAAAGCCTGATAAGCCAGAACATACAACCCTGATGCAACATCCACATGCTCTCTCATTTCTCTGCTCATTCTCTACCACCACATCCACTGAGATGAATCACTTCTTGCATTAGTCTCTGCCTGTTCTGCTCAATCCTGCCATGAACATCAGGGAAGAAATTAGCTTTAGGCAACAGAGCAGCCAAGACATCTCTTACTTCAATCAGGGGAAGGCTGGCATTGCGTTTTCCCTGATCTTTATTATTAGAGAGCCCTAAAGCCTTAAAGAAGTCATTACTGATGGACCTGAATATGTTTGTAAATCTATTATACCACATATCACCTAGACAAGTTGTCTTTTCAGGGTTTCACTTGTATAATCTATCAAGGAAACTGGCAGAGGGTGAGAAGGATCTGGAGGGAGGGAAAGGGCCCTTCTACCTGCTACTGAAGTCATAAATAATGGCAAAGAACAAGGGGCATTTGTTTTCTGTGTACAATCTAATCCCCAGGGGTTGGCTGATTCCTTACCCTCTCCTTCCATAAACTTCATACTGGCAGAGTGCAGTTTCAGCAAGAAGAAAAATAATTCATGAGAAATGGAGTCTTTGAGATCTATGTATTGAAAGGAAGAAACTTTAAAATGCATTGTTTTGACAATGCTTGACTAACAAAATGGTTTCAAAATGCTCAATTCAAGCTCAGCAATAAGTTTTCCCACAAAGATAATGACAAAAGTTTCAGATCTGATGCTTATTTCCATTTAACAAAACAAAGATATACCTTTTTTTTTTTCCTCAAATCCTGCATTATGCCATTTCATGAAGGATATGGTAATTTAAGAAAACCAGACTTTCTCCACAGAAATATTTTGTTTTTCACTGATGTGCATGGCTCAGACTAGAGAAGGCAGGCCAGGGTTTGCACAGGTGACATCACTGTTTTCCTCCACACAGTTTCCCAGGAACAAGTGGCAGCTACTGAGACCCACAGGCATCTCACATGAAGGGCAGTGGAAATCCATCATGGTAGGCTTAAATAGGCCTGAACATATCCTGGCTTTCCCAGACATGTTTCCCTGCTCCCTTTCTTTCTGTTGCTGGGAGAAGCAACTGTGAGAAAGGAAAACAAAAGCTCTGGCTTCACCTACTATGGTGAAGCTTGGCCAAGTCTGATGCTAATGTCTGGCTAATTTACATCCAGAAACCCATTAGACTTGGGCTGCACAAACAAAAACAATGAGCAGGTAGAGACAAAGGACTGCTGCTGCATTCTTGCTTTTGCCTCAATGTGTTCTCTGTGCTACTGCCTCATTGCATCCTGCCTGCCCCCTCTGCAAGTCTTCTGCTGAATCAGGAGTCAAGAGGAACCAGAACCAGGTCAGAGACTGTGCTAGACACCCAGGTTCCCTAAAAGAGTGCCTGGGAAACTTCAAAGGCTCCAACAGCTTTGAAACCACAGACAACAGCCCTTCCACGTGCTTTGGGTACTGTCTGACACTATAATCATAGAATGGTTTAGGTTGGAAGAGACCTCAAGGATCATCCACTTCCAACCCCCCACCACAGGCAGGGACACCTCCCACTAGATCAGGTCGCTCAAGACCTCATGCAGCCTGGCCTTGAACTCATCCAGGGAGGGAGCAGCCACAACCTCCCTGGGCAACCTGTTCCAGTGCCTCACCACCCTCACTGTGAAGAATTTCTTCCTAACATCCCGTTCAAATCTCCCCTCCGCCAATTTGAACCCATTCCCCCTCATCCTGTCATTACAAGACCTTGTGAACAGTCCATCCCCAGCCCTCCTGTAGGCCCCCTTCAGATACTGGTAGGCTGGTAGAATCAGAGAATCAGTCACGGTTGGAAATGACCACAAGGCTCATCTAGTTCCAACCCCCATGCCATAGGCAGGGACCCCCTACCCTACATCAGGCTGGACAGAGCCTCATCCAGCCTGGCCCTAAACACTTCCAGGAATGTGTCCTCAGCCACCTCCTTGGGCAGCCCTGTTCCTGGGCTTCACCACTCTCATGCTGAACAACTTCCTCCGCACATCCAATCTGAATCTCCCCACCTCCAGCTTTGCTCCATTCCCCCTAGTCCTGTCACTCCCTGAAAGCCTCAAAAGTCCCTCCCCCAGCCTTTTTGTAGGCCCCTTCAGATACTGAAAGGCCACAAGAAGGTCACCTGGGAGCCTCTTCTCCAGACAGAGCAGCTCCAACTCTTCCATTCTGCCCTTATAGAAGAGATGCTCTAGCCCTCTGATCATCCTCGTGATCAGACCCAGGAATCCAGGGATATTACTTGGTGAGTAGATGCTCAAAGCCTCTCGAGCAAAATTCTGTAAACTCTGAAGTGAATCTGAATACCTTCCTGCCTTAGCAGAAAGGAGCTACTCGAGTCCATCTAGTGGACAAGCAGTATAATTGACTGCAAGAACCTCTCTTCCAGCTCTAATGATCCAATGTTTGTTATACTGTTGCTAGTTGTGTTTAAGTGTCCCAGATTCCCTGTTTATTTTCCTCTGTATAATGTTTTCATGACCATGCAAAGAACTGATTATTACTAAAATTACTGTTTGGTAGCAAGTTTCTGAATAACAAAATTAATAAACTATATTCTTCATTTTCAACATACCATCTTGCACTCATGCCTAACCATTACAGAATCCCACAAGGAGAATGAGAGCTCAGGCAGAGAGAGAAGATGATGCACAGCTTTGTCTAGTTCTGAGGAAATACACTAGTTATTATTTTACATTTATACTGAAATAAAATAAGGCTCCCTCTCCCTTAGATGCCACCCTAGCTTTTCTGTCTCTTCCTTTATTTCAGCTGCTGGTAATACTATCGAAGATGAGTTCAACACTTCAACTTTTACTGAGTCACTTTATATTTGCCTTGTTTCCCTGCTAAGGAATTTTCTTCTCACTCAAGACATATTCAAGCCTCTCCTCACACGTAGTCCCACTTTCACAAGGGCAAGAGAGAGGAAAGAAGGAGAGAGATGAAAGAAAGGAGATGCTTGCAGAAGTCATCTCTAAGGATATCAATATGAGCAATGCTGCTGCTTCTCTCTAATCCCATTGTGTTTTATCCCAAGCGCCTCACTAAAAGCATAACTAACAAACAACAATAAAAAAGGCCCCAGCCATAAGGCAAGGCCTGCAGCAATGATTCTGCTGTGGTATCAAGTGGCAAAGTTCATTGGCCCCCATAGCTATCCCTAAGACTCAAAAAAGAAACCACAATCTCCCTTTCCAATTTAGTTTCTTGCCAGTCAATGCCTCAGGACTGCATTCAAATTTTGTATTCTAGACTTACACAGAGAGCTAAAGCCTCACCAACTCCAGAGGCAGTTGCTTCATTAGAAACTGAGTGAAAACATGTCAGCAACTGACAACTGATCAGTCCCTTGCTAGTCTGAAGAAGTGGAGAAGGTTTCCAACTACACCAAGTTACTACATAAAACGCATAGAGGCAGGTCAGCTAAGTGGAGAAAGTAGTTATGATAGGGAAATGCAAGTCCCAATTTTGCACTAAAACAGATGGGACAAAGCATTGGCTAAGGGATCACAACAGCTTGGTTCAAATCCTAGGTGCCTTTTCTTAATGTAAAGATCTCTCCAAATCATTACCATGGAAATTTTGTGAGAATAGACCCACATTTTCTTCACCTGGCTCATGTCTTGGTGGGTTTGCAGGGAACTGGAAGATGTCTCCAAGCCACAACAGGAAGTATGGCCAAGATAAATGAAAAAAGAAAAATAAAAGGAAGAAGTATGCATCTAGAAAGGTTTTGGTTTATAAAACAAGTTGTGAGATATCATTTGTTATTGTTGACTGAATTATAACTGCATTCTCAGACCTTTCAGGTGAAATATTTCCTCTGCATGCCCACATGATGTTTTTCCCCCAGTTCACAGGTCATAAATCCTTGCCTGTTTAGAAAAAAATTACTTTGTTTAATGAAGCATGCAAGCTCATACATAACACTAGCTGCTTCCTTGTGGAATGCACAAAAGCTCCTGAATTGTAAGAAGTGTTAGTTTTAAGTCTTGAGATATTGGATTCTGCATCTGACTTTCAAACACATTTAATTAAAGAAAAGGAGCTACACCAGAACCTGGCTGTCAGCATCTGGATGATTTATTTAGTTCAACATAAGCTTCTGGGCCAGAGAGCTCTGCTCTAGTCCAGCTCATAGCAGATGTAGACTCAGTTCTAACAGCACTGTGCAGACTTCAGTGATTTATTTTCTCCACCCTTTTGTTTATAGATTAGGGTAAAAATCCTATTTCCCCACAGGGAATAATACTATATGCAAATATTGTACACAACTTGAATTTGCTCTAGAAGAGAAGGGGAAGAAACATGCATAAAAATAGAGTTAATCCATCTCCAAAACAGAGTTAGCTCTCAGGCCTGGCTGCAACTGCCAAAGAGGACTTCAGTCATATTGAACTTGCCCCACAAGTTCTCCACTAAGTGTTTGCCTCATTTTCATGCTGTGTAAGTGTGGAGTGGACCTAGTTTTAAAACTGAGCTTCATTTGATACACAACAAGAAACAGGACTACTCTTCACTCTAATCTTGCATCTTTTCACTGTGTAAGGCAAGAGAGGCAAGATAGATCAGCAGCAGCAACTAATGAGCTGATCAGTTACACAATTATTTGCTGTTATAAAAAAAAAAAAAAAAAGATTGTCACTATGGCAACAGGACCTTCTATCAGATTTGATTTGTCCAAGACACAGAATGCCTCTTAGCAGTACACACAGTGAACTGACAAACTATTAGAGCTTTTCATAAGGTCTCCTTGGAAATATTTTCACTTGTTTTCCATTTCAGAAAGTTCTGCCGCATGCCAGTCACTTTTCTGATTGCCTTCAAAAATTTGCCTCCAAGACTCCTCAGAAAGAAGGAGGGGCAGGGGAAAGTTGCTGGCCATAACAAGATTTCTGGCACCCGTGGGACTAAATCCAAGGCAAGAGCAGTTTATACCACTTCTCAGAACTGAGTTTCACTGTTCTAATTTCAACCCTGCTTCCTTTCAGCTCATATCACCCCTTAGGGGTCAGGTCTCTAGCATCAGAGTTCACACTCCAAGAACTGAAACACTTGCCTTTATGGAAGATCAAGCCTACATTCCAATTCCTTCTACAACACCTTGGAAATACCTCCAAAAATAATCAAGGGGTCAAAACAGGTACTAGAAGTAGCAGCACCAAAAGAAATATTGATGAATTTTTATGCCCAAATAGACACACACAGGACAAATCATAGAATAGTTTAGGTTGGAAGAGACCTCAAGGATCATCCAGTTCCAACCCCCTGCCATAGGCAGGGACACCTCCCACTAGATCATGTTGCTCAAGACCTCGTCCAGTCTGGCCTTGAACTCATCCAGGGAGGGAGCAGCCACAACCTCCCTAGGCAACCTGCTCCAGTGCCTCACCACCCTCACTGCAAAGAACTTCTTCCTAACATCCCATTCAAATCTCCCCTCCACCAATTTGAATCCATTCCTCCTCATCCTGTCATTTCACAAGGTCTTGTGAATAGTCCCTCCCCAGCCCTCCTACAGGCCCCCTTCCATATACTGGAAGGCTGCTATAAGGTCTCCTTGAAGCCTTCTCTTCTCCAGGATGAAAAGCCCCAACTCTCTCAGCCTGTCCTCATAGCAAAGGTGCTCCAGCCCTCTGATCATCTTTGTGGCCCTCCTCTGGACTCTCTCCAGCAGTTCCATGTCCTTCCTTGTGCTGGGGGCTCCAGAACTGCACACAGTACTAAAAGGTGGGGTCTGACAAGAGCAGAGTAAAGAGGGAGAATCACCTCCCTTGCCCTGCTGGTAACGCTTCTCTTAATGCAGCCCAGGACACGGCTGGCTGTCTTGATACAGACTGATGGAAGAATGCCTGCGAGAAAAGCAATTCTTTCTCTATCCGCATATTTCCGTCTCTTCCATTGCTGAACATAGGGAACCTGTGGATATGAAGCTGACTATGGCAGTTTCTAGACCAGGCAGATCTAGTTCCAAAAAACCAAGTGTCATGGAAGATGCATGTCCCGGATTACTCAGACATGATCCCATGGTCCCCTTCCCTGTGCTGGGGTGGGGGGAAGTAGAGTGCAGGGAAAAGACAAAAGGCTTGGAGACACCCACTCTGAGGATCCAAGACTTGACCAGACTTGTTTCTCTCGAATAAGGGAAAGCAAGCTCTTGACTTCACCTAATATGGTCAGGTTTGGCAAGGTGCCATTCCAGTGGGTGAATTTGTGTGCCCAAATGAGCCATTAGTTTTGGACAAAACAATATCTAGGCTTCTGGCACATGTTTTGCTGCTTTTGCTTTTACTTTTGCTTTGCCCTGACACATTATGCTCTGCTTTGTCTGCAATGACTTTCAAGACACCAAAAGAGCTCCCTTCAAGTTTTTGGGTACTGTCTGATACGATTTCATGGTTAAATATTCAAAGCCTCTCTGCAAGAAATCCCGTAACTAGATTCTATTGTGCCTTTCTGCCTTGGTAGCAAAAAGGAGCCTCTCAAGTCCACTGGTGGGCAAGAGGCATAATTGAAACTGAGAACCTCTTTCCAGTTTGAATGTTTGCATTTGCTAGCTATTTCTTAAGGTGTTCTAGGTTGCCTGTGCCCTGTGTGTATAAATATCCAAACCACGTGTTTTGAACATTGAAACAATGTCATAGTGACCTAAGGTAACTTCAGATGACTGTAGGAAGACATTAAGGGATGCCTTTGTTAGATTTGATTCACTGTGTCTCTGGGCTACTTCCATACCATTGTGAAGTACCTTGTATTAGAAATACATGTGGCCTCAGTGAGGTTCAAACAGTTAACTGATCTAACAACTAACTTGGTGTTATGGATTATGCAAAATTAATAACATATTGATTTTTATATGCAGGCAAAGATTGTTAATAACTATGAAAATTGTTTAATAACATTACATCTCACCATAAAAAAAGAAAACTTTTTTGCAAAGTCAGTAAGGACAACCCCAAAGCACACCACCACCACTGGGGCAGCTTTCAGCAGAGAATCACCAACTTGGAAACTGTGTTCTGGAGTATTATAGTTGCAGCAGTGTAATTCCTCAAGAGCAAGTGGATACTTCCTATTTGCAAAAAAACAGCTGGCAACATGGAAGCCAGGCAATTTCAGCATTTCTAAAAATACATAATTTCTGTTTTAAGATTATGAGAGCATTAAATATACCTCAAGACACTTCTTCACAAAACAGAAAAATGCATGCAGTCACATGGGTCTTCCTATGTGAAGCCCACAGCAATGTCACCTAAGAACACTTTTTTTCCTAGCATTTTTAAAGTAGTCATTGAAAGCAAAGAAGAACCTAGGCATTCCCAGGATTCTTTGAATCAGCATATCTGGGAGTAGTCAAGAGTAGAACCAGATTAGCAGCTTAAACAATGTGCTGGGGGAAAAAAAAAAAAAAGAAGAAAAAAAAAAAAGAGTAGTATTTCATGGAAAAGGTGGCTTGGAATTTTATGTCTCTAAAGCAAGAGATTATGGGGGAAAAAGTGAGCTCAGCCAATCAGGTTGTCCCTTGAAATGGCTGTTATTTATTATTTCTATTATGTTAAATAGATCTGCAACTCAGAATTTCTGCCAACAGTTCTGCTCTGTCACTCAGAAGACGAGAACCACAAAGCAGCAAAATCAAATATAAAACAGCAACAGCAATCACCCTACCAAGTCGGGTCTATAGTCTACAAGTCTCATTAAAATGTTTTAGTTCAAGACAAAAGCAGATATTCAGACCAAATATTTTTTTTTCTGAAGTCAGATCAGAAGAAACATTTTTCTCCTATTAAGTAAGGGGAAACAAGTAATAAGAAGTTATGCCTTAAAAGCATGTATTTTAATTCCTTTAACCTTTTAGCTTTCCCTCAAAGCCCAGCCAGTAGTTTACAGATAACAGGGGGGAAGAAATCTGTACCTGCAATGAGCTCCTAACACATGCTTTCGAACTATACTTCAGACTGAGACCAAAATAGGCTTTAAAAGCTCTGGAGCACTAACCCAAGCATAGTTTTGCTTATTCCTTCTGCTTGCCTGACTTGCCCACCTAATAGGGCAAAATAAAAGCACTTTGCAGACTCTTCTTATCATCTCCTGCTGTCTTCACAGAAGAGAGAAAGTAAGAAGAGACAGCACAGCAGTCCCCTTCTCCCTTCAGGATAGTCCCCTGGCCCTTTCAGGGCTTGGGTGAGAGCCCAGCAGTAGACTTTGTACCTGGGGAAAGCAGGTGGCCAAGATCAAAGCAATGGAGCAGCTGGAGATCTTGGACTCAGAAAACAAGACATTAGATGTCCTTGGTTCTACAAGTCCATTTAGGAGAGTGCAAAGTAGATGTCACTGAGCTACAGGACACAGGAACAAGAATTCCTCTAGCAGCACAGCCAAATGCAGGTCCTACAAGGTGTCAAGAGATGAGTGCTCTGACATAATTATCACAGGAACAGACATCCTATAAAGCAAGACACAGATGCCTCCAACTGTACAAGGAAATTTAAATGCTTCACAGTCATAACACTGTTGTGGTAGACCTGAGTAGGCCACAATAGACTTGAACTTGACCTGGACTGCGTAGACATGATTTTCTGCTCTCCTTCTCTCTGTTGTGGGCAGAAGAAACCAGGGGAAAGATGACAAAGAACTTGGAGCCACTGACTCTAGGGAGTCTGGCTTGCCCAGACTTGTTTTGCCCCTATTTACATCCTGTGGTAAACAAGGTACGTACACTTGACTTGCACCTGCCTTGTGAAAGGCCTATGTTATTTCCAAATTTGGGTAAAGCAAGCCTATGGCTTCACCTAATATGGTCAGTCTTGGAAAGCTGCCATTCTGATTGGCTAATCTGTGTCCAAAGGCCCATTGGTCTCAGGCTACATTGACAAAAAAAACTGAGCAGGTAAAGCAACATACTCTGCCATTGTATTTGTCCTTGCTTGCTTCTGCCATTGTACTCTGCTTCTGACAGTGTTATGCCTCACTGCCTTATTACACTCTGCCATGCCAAAATATAAGCTACACAGTAACAAACCCTGATACTCTGGGTTTGTCTGGGAACTGCCTGCTTTCAGTTTACCAGGAATAGGCTTTAAGCACCTCCATGCAATTGGCCTGCATAACCAGTGTGATACTGTGACAAGACAGTACATCACAATACATCCTGCCTACACCTGCCAAGACAAGGAGCTCCAGAAGGGACCTAGAGATCATCCAGAGAAATCAGAACCAGGTGAGAGATTGCCTGACTCCTTTCCCCAGCACTCTCTGAAACCTGGGAAGAATCAGAAGCCTCAGTGGCTGACAAGACACCAACAGAACCCCACGTAAGCATTTGGGTACTGTCTGAAGTTGTAGCTAGCCCCACAAGTTGGGAGAATTTTTGTGAGTAAATACTTAAAGCCTCTTGTAATTTACCAATTGCCTTCTGCCATAAGCAGAAATAAGTTTCCTTGAGTCCCTATAGCAGACAAGCAGTATATTGACCACAAGAACCCTCTCTTCCATTTCAATTGGGTTTAAACGTTTATATTTTTGCTAGTTATTTCTTCAATGGTCTAGATCCTAGGTTATCACCTGTATAATGTTTGCATGACTGTGCAGAGAACCAATTATTATTAAAAATTATTGGTCAGGGGTGGTGAGAGTTCTGAATACCAAAAGTAATAAACAATATTAATTTTTAAAATACCATCTCACAATCAATTAATTACCCCTCTGTTGCAAATACTAGCAGCCAAATGCTAGTGGCCTACGTTTGCATCATGTGTGCTCGCATACTGCACGGTAGAGATTGAAATTGCACCTTAGATTTATAAGTCGCCAACATGGCTCTGGAGGCACTTCTAACATCATGAAAGGTGACATTATTTCATCCTCCAAGATATTATAACACTGTACAGCACTGACCTGATAAAATTTTGTCAGCTCCCCAACCGAGGCAGACTTCGCTCATTCTTGTTATAAAAGATTCTGCTGCACCATACCAAATTTTTTCACCACACATTTTTCTTTCGCTTCAAATTTGAGATGTCTTAAGTGAAAAGCACATTGTTTTTAGTATCTTTTTTTTTTTTTTTTCTGTGCAAGATCACATTACTTTTCATTTGTATCCTGCTGGGAAACAGGACTGTGCCTTCCTAAATTTGGTCCCCATGGCCCAGCCACAGTCCTGCTTATCTTTCCGCTTCTGAAAGCTACCAGTTAAAAAGTGCTTTCATGTACATGCTGTACAAAAGCTTGCTCCCACAGTTTGTTTGATAACCACATAAGCAAGCAGCCATTTTTGCAAGTGAATTCTTGGAAGCAGTGTAAGTTGGCTCAGAACCTTTATGCTCTACTTAGATTCCAACTCTATTCTCTGTCCTGTCACAATAAAGAAAAGGAGATTTGGGGTTTTTGCAGAAAGTTTTGCAATTTTGTTTTTTGGTGGGGTTTTTTTGTTTTGGTGGGGTTTTTTTTTGTTTTTTTTTTTTTTTCCTGAAAAATAGAGAACAGGACATCTCTCAAGGAAAATCATTATTCTTCCCTAAGCATTCACTTAGATCACAGTCTGACTCAGAGTACAGGGATCCTTGATGTGGACATCAGCAATCAGTGCCTGGCATGATGGATCTGATGCAGCCTAGTGAAGTTAGCTTGAAATTGTCCACCTGAAAAGTACCAAAGCACAGGCAAAACTTCACCAGCTGAGACTAGTGATGAGCTTCCATAAAGTGCTCTCAAATATCTTCTTTCTATTGGCATTTTAGTGGCCCTATGTTTAGGAGATTTACATGAAACTAGGGAGGAGGAATGAAGCAAATAAGACACTATCCTTTCTTCTTACTGATTGCTTACAGCAGCCCAGCTACATAGCTGAAAATGTGGTATCTCCCCTAGGGTATGATTTTATATGTAGACACCATGAACTTTTCCCTCCCTTCCATATAACTAACACCCTTTTAGACCCAAGGCTGTCAGACTACATAAAAGCCCAAAGTGAATAGGCTAACGGGGAACCAGAAGCAGCCCAGAAACCTCATCAGGAAGAGCTATGAAAAAGTGAGAAGTACACAGTTGCTCCAAAGACAAAATAGAAAACCATCAGACCAGCATCCTTACGTGAAACCTACAAAGAACCAAGGAAACAAACTCCCTTGGAAGCTCTGTAGACTGGAGGGGGTTATTGCCTCATGGGTGGGAGAGGAAATGAATTTTTGTAGGAGATAAGTGAAGCATATTCTAGTGTTGTGCAAAAGTTATTATGAGGCATCCAGGTGAAGGGCTCCAGAATCTATCCAGTAGAAAGGTTATGAGCAAGTGAGCTATGAGAAAAGATACAAGTGCCCATCTGAAGGTGATTAAGCATCATAAAAAGCCATAGAAAGCAACCTCAGGTCACTCTGGGATCAGCAGAACTTATTCTAATTTCTTTCAGTAGGAAAATGCCAGCAGAAAACACAGCCTGAATTTTTGATTGGAAACTAGTCAATGTGGAAAGAGTAAATAAAATAATCAGGTGTCACAGCCTGACTTGTGTCACTGGGGGTTATGAAAACACTTGGTTTTTAGAAGCACTGTTATGCACTTTGGTCTGGGTCTTCAGAGTTATTTATCCCAAGTCCTTTCTTTAGAGGCAATCGAGTAATAATTATATCTCACCACTCTACACACAATGCAAGTGCCTTGCAATTTTCTGTGTGCATAATTAAAGTTACAGACAAAAATGGCAGCTGTGGATATGAACACAATGTTTCAGCATTAAGTTTAATATCAGCAGGCAGGAGAGTAATTAGTTAATGGGCATGCAGAGTTTCTCTTAAAGGGCAAAAACATTAATTACTATTTCTTCCTTTTTAAATAGCTCTACTAGACATATTCCTTCTAGAGTACATCTAAAGATTTATTTCAGTTCAGGTATTGTTTTATACAATTTAAATTCAGGCTTAAAATTAGCCATCACCCTGGGAACTGGTAATGACTATTATTCCTAGTGTTTTGTTGGGGTTTTTTTTCCTTGAGAAGTAAATACAGCACTCTTTAGCAGTAACTCACAAAAGGCATTAGTGGTTCTAATGTTATCAAATGCACTAATTTGCCCAATTCAACAGCCATTTCCAAAGCAAGTCTTTCTTAAACTGTCCCTGACCACCCCACGATCATTCATTCATGCTGTGTTTCATACGCACTACAGGGTTTTATTGCCTTTTTTGGGGGTTTTGTTTGTTCGGTTTGAGTTCTTGGTGGGTTGTTTTTTTTTCATGCCAACAATTTACAGTACCAATCAAGTTCAAATCAAGGTTAATCCCTCCCCCTGCCAGGGAAAAAAAAAAATCAGAAAACCAACCTAAAAACCAAAACAACCTAAAAACAAAACCCAACCCAAAACAAACACTGCCAAACAAAGAAACAAAAACACACACACAAAAAAGCCCAACCCAGAACAAAACAAAACTTAGTCTCACATACAGGCAGAGTAAACAGAGCAGCAGCAAAGCTTCAGACTGGCTGTGATGGTTTAGGAGTTATCCACCCCCACCACACACTTGAATTCACCCAGACTAGACTCAGCTAGCTGGAAGTTAAGGAATGAAGCTTTGTATTCACAGTTTAGCACAATATGCAAGCAGACATCTACAATAGATTACAAATATTTACAGCTATATACTGAAACATACAAGCTAAAAGTAATACAGAAACATGATGCCCCTCCCAGAGATCAGAGTCCCCAAGAGGGGTTCCCAACCACCCTTCCACCTTCACCCCACCCTCTAATCTTATCCCAGATCTACCTTAATTGCAAGGTAAACAGGAAAGATCAGCCAGGGGAGTTAAAAGCAGAATCAATTACTTGGGTTACACAGAATCAAGCTAGAAGCCAAGGAGAGTGAGCTCAGACTCCCCAAACAGAGAGACACTGACACTCTCTTATCTATGTTTATGTCCCTGCTTTAGTACCTCTCACTACACCTACAAGTGAAGTAGACATCACCATTGCTTTTTTCCCGCACAACCTGTACTCTATTTTTTATTAAAATATTCCAAATAGCCTCGAACCAGTACACAGGTCAAAAAGTTGCACCCTTTCCAATCCTAGCATTGTTGAGTCTGTTCACTGTTTCACCCAGGCAATACATATTTCACAGAAGTAACTTTTTATATAGGAAACTTTCAGAGTCACACATGTAGCAGGAACTACATTATAACAATCCAGGGCCAGCAAGAGGAAACAATGGTCTTTCCCAGTGGGTACAAACAGAAAAGTCTCCCATAAGGAGTGATGAGTTACATCACTTTAGGTAAAAGAAGGGGGGAAAAAAACAAACAAAAAAACCCCAAAACACCTGGTGTTATGTTGTTTGAGTTACTCTAAATTTCATTATTTCAACTTGTTTCCCTGCATCCCCAAAGACCAGCAACTCTATAGGCTAAGCCTGAATAGCATTAGTTGGTAGCAGAGCTGACACACAGCCAAACTGAGCTCCAGCACCAAACAGGAGCTCTGATGCTACAAAGACCACATACAGCATGTGTTGATATCCAAGCGTTCTGTCTCTCAGCCCTTTGTTGCCTGTCCTTTGAGAAGGGCTTTGTGGTAGCAGTAACCTTAGCAAAGAGGAGGCTCTGAAATACACTGACCCTATTATCAGTTTTATTCAGGAACAGCCCAGGTGACTCTTCTAGGAAATTCAGCTTCCCAGTCCATCCTTGCCAACTGACTGTTTTTACATAAAGACAATTCTCATTTCCAGAGCCATGGCTGCATTTAGGATGCAAAATGCTTTCAGTGGCATAGCCAGAGCATTCAGGGGGTGAAGGTATAATAATAATACTAGTTATTTGGCTACTGAAGAGGGGAAATAAAAAGCTACTCCACCAGCAGAGGAGAAGAGTGGTTCTTAAAGACAAGCTCTTGTATCTGTTATCTATATTTTGCCATCACTACCAGTCTCCATGTGCATATATACAAACTGAAGTGTTTATATTCTCCTACCGAGGCTATTAAATATTGTCTCTACTATTTCTAGACTTGTAAGAGCCTAGCAAGGTGTATAAACATAGACACTGATTCATACCTGCTAAAGACTTCACCATTGTCACCTAATTATTGTTGGTCCTAATTAAAATACTCTATGCCAACAGTCAACACTGTAAGTGACACTAGATTTGAAAGCACCTCAGCAACTCATCATATTGCTAAAATATGCAGGCACGTTTCTCAGCACCAGAATAATTTAGAAGTGAATCTTGCTGCAAGATAATTGCAAGGCACTTTTCCTGGCTTCTTGTGTTTTCAATTTGTGATTACTGCAAGAAGCTTAAACGGCAACTGTAATTCTGTGCCACCCCAGAAGTCCCCAAGGGGCAGGTCACAAGGCCAGTTTCTCAGAAGTAAACCATTACAACTCACTTGCTATTAAGATCAGGATGTAGAATAAATGTGAAATAGAATGTAATTAAGACCACTTTCCCCGAGAACCATTTCCTTCAGGACATCATTTGGAAATTCTGAGTGTTTTGATGAAAAGCAGTGAAAAACCAATCCCCACACCAGGTACCAAGGGCTACCTCTCAGGATTACTTTCGTAAAATATTAAGCATCCACGTCAATTGGCTACTCACAGTAGATTAGGCTGAAACACAAAGTTTACCAAGTTGCTTCACGTTGAGTCACATTGTTCAATTCACTACAGACAAGTACCTACATTTCCAGTGAAGTAGGTCTGAATAAGGAAGGGCAAATAGGCTTTCCAGAACATAGTCATTTGTTCAATTTCTCATACTGAAGGCTAAAAAATAATCCAAGGGTTTCAGGTTTTGTTTTGCTGGGGTTTTTGGTTTTGGTTTGTTGTTTGGTTGTTCCCTTAGAAGGGAGAAGGGGAGGAAGAAGGGGGTTAAGTTCTACCTGTAGTGCTTTATAGCTGTGAGAAGCTGTTTCCAGCCACTTAAGGAAAAAAATTAATTCTTTGTGATGATTGAGACCAACTAGAGAACCACAGAAGCAAGGCTGCAAGAAAGACCTTGGTACTGAACTGCTCGACTTCTCTTGAAACCCCATATAACTGTAGTCAAAGAGTAACTTCACAGAATCACAGAAGGTGAAACGCTGGAAGAGAAGTTAAAGCTCATCCAGTCCAATGCCTCTGCCAGTGCAAGATCTCCTATACCAGATCATATAGGAATACATCCGGGTGGGTCTTGAATACCTCCAGAGAGGAAGACTTCACAACCCCCCTGGACAGCCTGTTCCAGCATTCCATTACCCTCAGAGTGAAAAATTCATCCTCATGTTTACATGGAACTTCCTTTTCCTCAGCTTCCACCCATTAGCCCCTTGCCCTGTCACTGGGCATCACCAAGCAGAACCTGGCTCCATGCTTCTGGCATTCACCTTTTACATATTTATAAACACTGATGAGGTCACCTCTCAGTCTTCTCCTCTGCAAGCTCAAGAGCCCCAGATCCCTTAGTCTTTCCTCATAACAGAGAGGTTCTGCTCCCTTCATCCAAAAAAACAATGGAACTGTCACAGTTCGTGGCTGATCATCTCTGCTCAAACACAGGGCTTTTAAGAATGAGGAAAATATTTTAAATGCCATTTCAGGTCATCACAATGAAAGCTCAGGTACTCAGTGGTGCCAAACTACTAGGAGAGTGAAATTCTAAGTAGGAATAGGGTACTGGAACGTCCCCCCCCCNNNNGCCCCTGAGAGTCCCCCCCCCAAAAAAAAAAAAAAAAAAGAGTAATAAAGGCATGCCATATGAGAAGAAAATAGAAATGTAACATATGATCCTGTTCTAAAGCCTATTGTTGTCTTTCTTCACTCCATATTTCACATCAGCTCAGCAGATAAAAGCAGAGTTCTTTTACAAGTCACTCTCTTCATGACTTTTCCCTGACAGGATACACATTCATACCACAGTATCTTTCTTTATGGGAGTAGAAATGAATAATAGTTAATCTTCACAAGGGCTTTAACAGCTTCAGGGAGGAGTCAGCTTCACTTTCAGCACTTTGGGCAAAAAGTCTCCCACAACCAAGATGACTGTTCAAGACACAAATAACCCCACACAACAATGCTGCACTAGGGAATTCAAAGAANGCCCCTTGCCCTGTCACTGGGCATCACCAAGCAGAACCTGGCTCCATGCTTCTGGCATTCACCTTTTACATATTTATAAACACTGATGAGGTCACCTCTCAGTCTTCTCCTCTGCAAGCTCAAGAGCCCCAGATCCCTTAGTCTTTCCTCATAACAGAGAGGTTCTGCTCCCTTCATCCAAAAAAACAATGGAACTGTCACAGTTCGTGGCTGATCATCTCTGCTCAAACACAGGGCTTTTAAGAATGAGGAAAATATTTTAAATGCCATTTCAGGTCATCACAATGAAAGCTCAGGTACTCAGTGGTGCCAAACTACTAGGAGAGTGAAATTCTAAGTAGGAATAGGGTACTGGAACGTCCCCCCCCAAAAAAAAAAAAAAAAAAAAAAAAAAAAAAAACGCAATATGAG
>VWZI01021770.1:141672-183825 GCA_013396835.1 Psilopogon haemacephalus | reverse complement strand
CATACCACAGTATCTTTCTTTATGGGAGTAGAAATGAATAATAGTTAATCTTCACAAGGGCTTTAACAGCTTCAGGGAGGAGTCAGCTTCACTTTCAGCACTTTGGGCAAAAAGTCTCCCACAACCAAGATGACTGTTCAAGACACAAATAACCCCACACAACAATGCTGCACTAGGGAATTCAAAGAACAAAGAGAGCTGACACCAGAGCAATGAAGACAACATGGGTACAACGTCTCTGCCAGACTTGCAGGCTTCACTTCTCTTTGGAACGGTCCAACTGCCTGCAGAAATACACAGCACCCTAATGACAGTCTGAGAGCATGCCTTAAAGACAGGATTTTTCAGCAAGTTTTGAAATGCTGGATCTTAACTGCAGAGATTTGAACATGCTTGGATGGAACTCGTACCCAGACTGCCACAAATGCTTTGTGAATGCTCAGCTGAACTCCCTAGACAGAAGAAATTCTTATGGGGTGGCTATCACTAGGACATGATTTTGTCAGGGCTTGAGGTGACTGATGCATTGAAACAGAGACACAGTTAAACTGACAGCCAGGACTGCATTTGGAGTGAGGCTTTCTCGCTGTTTGTGTCTTCCCATTATTCAGCCAAGCTTCATGGGTCACACACCATATTTCACATGCAACTTCATGCTTTACACTCATTTAAGGAGTAGCATTAGAGTCCTTCAAAGTCCTTAATATTCCACCGCAAAGAATTAAAATCTTCCCTCACCCTTCTGTGAAAGGGCTTGAAAAACACCATATGGAAGAAGCTATCCAGGTGACATTGTTATTAGAGGATAGAGGAAGTGTCAGTAACTTAATATTTATTAGGAGACCTACACAACACAAGGAATCCAGTGCAACCTTCCTCCAGCTCTGGGAAGATTTGGTGACACTGAGTAACCGACACACATCTTGTGCTTCTAAAGCAAGGGCATTTAGTCTGCTAGCTTAAGCGATGAATGAGAATTGAACTGAGTACTCATTGCTGAAGTCAGGGTCTGTTGAACTGTTCTGGGTAGACACAAAGAGTGAGACCACATTAAGCAAGCCTTTGACAGAGGAAAAAAGCCAAAGCATTTCTTAAAGGAATAGTGTATTCAACTCATACTAGAAATTCACATCTGAGACATGATAAATAAGGACAGATTATTTTTTTCCCTGCACATCAGGGACTTCTGTTTAAAGGGAGAAAAATAGAATAGAATAAGTCAGGTTGGAAGAGAGCTCCAAGATCATCCAGTCCAACCTATGACCCAGCCCTATCCACTCAACTAGACCATGGCACCAAGTGCTCCATCCAATCCTTTCTTGAACATCTCCAGGGATGATGACACCACCATCTCCCTGGGCAGCCCATTCCAATGCCAGTTGCTCTCTCTGTCAAGAACTTCTTCCTAATATTCAGCCTATACCTCCCCCAGCATAACTTGAGACTGTGTCCCCTTGTTCTGCTGCTGGTTGCCTGGGAGAAGAGACCAACCCTCACCTGGCTACAACCTCCCTTTAGGTAGTTGTAGACTGCCTTGAGGTCACCCCTGAGCCTCCTCTTCTCCAGGCTGGACAACCCCAGCTCCCTCAGCCTCTTCTCATAGGGCTGTGCTCTGGACCCCTCACCAGCTTTGTTGCCCTTCTCTGAATGCATTCTAGTACCTCCACTGGACCTAGCAGATTGAAACTCACTCTGGTTTCAGAGTGGTGGGTGTAAAGCTTAAAGCAGGTCAACCTTTGTAAAATATGAAGAACAAAGAATGCATCAACCTACTTTTCAAAAAAAAAAAAAAAAAGTGAAGATAGAACTCAATTGGTGCAAATCACTTAATTAGTACCAGAATATCTGTTTTATTACAGACATAAGAATTTTGTGTTTTGTGCTGTTGTTTTTCCCCTTTGTGTGCTAAGTGACAACTTCTTGTTGGTGTCCTGTGAATTATTAAATCACAATCAGAAAAAGCCCTTTGTTTTATCAACACGTTAGTTATAGCAGTAGCCAGAGGATTTTGCTTAGCTGCGTATCCAAGTCGTAGTTCAGTGAAATGCAGCAGACATCTTTAGAGTTGGTTCGATTTGGCTGTTCAGCTGGTTAATAGATGGAAGCTGATATGTTAAACATTAGGTATCATTAATTACACACTTGCACTCCTCCATCACCTGCCGAGCAGGCAGTGGGGATGCTGCAACACAGAGCCAAGCTCTGTTAAGAGGGCTCTCTGCAGGCAGTGATAAATGGAGCATGTTACCCAGCGGGGAGTGGGTCTTTCTCAAAGAGAAGAAGGATAACGCAGCAAGAGTGAAGGGAACTGAGGCTTTTTCATGTGTGTGTGGTAGGGCTGCTTTTAATCTATTAGTATCAAGTGGCCTCAAACAGACGTAAACCATAAAAAATGGTCATCTTTACACCCATTTTCAGGAAAATGCTGTGCTAGGCTAAATAGGAAAAATGAGTGGTTGGAGGGTCTCTGACACTGCTGTGTGAGTAATGGTTGGGATGAGTGGAAACTTTTTTTTTTCCCTCAGCAAGGAAGCTTTGAGAAGATAGGCAAATAAACAAATACTCAGCAAAGCTCATAAACAACTGTATTACATAAAGGAGTGGATGTCTCTGGGTATAGCTGCTGGACTTCAGCGGTTAGGCAAATATTCAAGCATGAACAAGGGACTTGTGTTGCTGCTAGGGGAGAAGTTCTCTGAGATGTCTGTGGGGCAGTATGCCTCAAGATCTTGACCCTTGTCACACACAGTGATGACCTGTGCCTCTTTCTTATGGTGAATCCTAGCTTATATAAACCAGAGCTGTCAGTGGACAAAAGAACGTTAAGTTTGGGCATAGCCAACTCTACTTTGGAGAGAGATCTGTAGTAAAGATAGCCTATTGAGTGCACATCAATGGACTGAGTGTTGAAGTAAAGATCTATATGGTTAAGCTTAGGCTCAAGTAATACAAATGAAGGTGGTAATGCCTATTTGTACATCTTGTGATACCTATTTGTTCAGCTGTGTGTGTTTGGGAAGGGTTGAAATGTCTGTAGAACTTGCAGACAGCAAGCTGGAGGTATCATGTAGGGATTAGTTAACATTTGTTGGCATTTTTCAGAGGTCTCTGCAAAATGCATGTGGTTAAGTTAGAAGAATGTAGCAGGTAGCAGTGGATTGTTCCATCTTAAAAATAAATAGGTGGCAAGCGTGCACGTTCTCTTTAGAAGTACCTACCAAGATAACAACCTTATAGTTAAGCATAGTTATTTTCCTTTTTTTCCTGGAAAGATTGACTTGCTGATGAAGCTGGTAAGGGGTCTGGAGCACAGCCCTATGAGGAAAGGCTGAGGGACCTGGGGTTGTCCAGCCTGGAGAAGAGGAGGCTCAGGAGTGACCTCATGGCAGTCTACAACTACCTAAAGGGAGGTTGTAGCCAGGTGAGGGTTGGTCTCTTCTCCCAGGCAACCAGCAGCAGAACAAGGGGACACAGTCTCAAGTTATGCTGGGGGAGGTATAGGCTGAATATTAGGAAGAAGTTCTTGACAGAGAGAGCAACTGGCATTGGAATGGGCTGCCCAGGGAGGTGGTGGAGTCATCATCCCTGGAGATGTTCAAGAAAGGACTGGATGGAGCACTTGGTGCCATGGTCTAGTTGACTGGATAAGGCTGGATGATCTTGGAGCTCTCTTCCAACCTGGCCAGTTCTATTCTACTCAAACAACTCTGTTCATCTGTCAATCTTCAGCTCAGAGTTCAGTCTGCATCTCCTAACATTTTATTTCTTCCAGGCAAATGTTACAAGTCACAAGTAAATTGAAAAATCCAAGAGCTAAGACACATTGAACATGGAAGCAAAACTTCATCCCTAGATAGCACCACTTTTGCAGCTCCCTCCACAAACATCAGGTAAAAGAGGTGCTTAGCACCAATTTTGTAACTGCTTGTTTGCTGGGAAAATAAAAGTATGTGGGACAAGAACTTCCTATGACATTCCTGGTACATGTCCTGCAAATAAAGAGTTTGATTCATTGCTTTTATTAAAAGCCTTACCTAAGAGAAGGTTTCCTTCCAGAAACAGTCATGTGTCATCCAAACAGAAGAATCTTAAAAACCTAATACCAGCTAGTAACCCACATTGTGGGATTTACACAGAACTGTCTCCTACAAAGCTGCACTCTGCTGAGGCTTGCAATTACCTCAATGATTTTTGATATAAACACTCTTACTGGAATAAATCACTCTCTTTTTCCTGAGGAAAGCTGAAAGGGATCCCTTGGGTCGCTGCAGTTTTTTGTCTGTGTTTTGAAACTATGCAGAGGAAAGGAGTAACCTAACAAGAAAAAGCTTGCCTTAAGCAGACTATGAAGAGCACCTGGAGACAAACAGATTTTAAGTACCAAATCTCTTCTATATTAAGAAACAAACAAAATGCTTCACTTAAAGCTTTGCCACATCTACCTTTCACGCTTACCTGGAGCTCTGTTACAAGTATCAACACCTTCTGTGAAAGAAGATTAGCCTCTAGTACAAGCAATCCAAAGCAAGTAGGGCTACAAAAGAGGTAGTACAATCTGCTGGTTAAGACAGCTTCTGCAGACACAACTATTTTTATGAAAGAGCAGCCAACAGGGTGGGAAGCATACATGTCAGTGTGAAGTTGACAGTAACTCTTCTGTCACTACACAAAAAGCTTCCAAATCAGGCATTTGAAAAGATCCCATAGCAAGACCTAATATCTAATTTTTGTCAGGACTAATTACCAGTTAGCTGTAGCTCACCACCAACACCCAACCAAGGCAGAATCTTTGTATCTGTGCCATTAAACAACACTGAGATTTTGCATCTGTAGAAATTAGTAGGTACTAAGAGTATCCAGACTTGTGACGCACTTGAGCGCCTAAACTCCAACCATATCACAATTTTAGTCCACTCCCCACCCCCAGCATGACCCTATAAAGCACTTACTTTCTTCCAGATGTTGTGTAAAGTGCACCTTCTCCCAGCAGAACCTCATAGGAAAGTGTAGCTGTTCTTTCACCGCCCAGAACTTAGAATCTGAAGGAAGATGCTATCTTCTTTGGTGTAGTGGCTTATTGAACCAGTAACTCAGCTTTATCTGGAGCAAGATAGGGAAGGTTTCATTTTACAGGAAGGGGCAGTGAGAGGAGACCAAACCACAGGAATGTGTGGTTACATAACGTAACAATAAAATATGAGTCTTTATAGAACTAAGGCTTAAGTGCATTGGAAGGTGACCTTAAGAGAAAAGAACTGGCTTAATACTTGTTAACATGAGGTTAATATAATATTAACACTGGTAGCACTTAAGATATAGGTCTTAGATATAGCCTACTAAAGCGGTACAGGGTTAACTGAAGCATAGCACTGAATTAAGAGAAAAGAAGTAGGCATCTATTTCAGATGGTCTTTATGGATAAAATAGACAGAGGGGAACAGCTTCAGCTGCCTGAAAGTGTTTTAAAAAGTGAGTAGGTATGGCATTTCAGAACATGGTCTAGTGGTGGTGGATGTGTTGGGTAGAAGGTTGGACTTCATGGTCTTAGTGGTCTTATTCAACCTTAATGGTTCTATGATTCTATGAAAGTTCCCAGACCAGCCGATCTCTACGAAACTAACCCAAGTAAGCCTTGTAGTTGCTTTCTCTCCAGGAAAACTGCAAGAAAACCATGTTCAAGTCAGCAGCTAAATCAGGGCACTGTGACAGTATTGTCTGATCAAGATGGAATTTACAGGCTCAATAAGTGATTCACCTATATATATATATATACACACACACACACCCGCACCCATTCTCAAACTTTACTCCTAAGACTTAAGCATATGCTTTATTTTCCAGGTGCCATGAAAGCATTTTGTAGAAGAAATATTTTGTGCCTCCTCCTGTGTGGGAACCAAGAAAGGGAGTCAGCTAGACTTGATAACTGCTGTGTCTTTCGAGTGCATCCCTGATGCAGAAAGATTAAGGTTACAAGCATAGTAAACTTACATGCTCATCATTTGTAACATTTGCATGGAAGCACAGCAAACTTAGAATGAAGAACTGAAAGCAGTCAGTGCCAAGATAGCCAAAGCCTTAATGCCATGCAATAGGACCACTAAAAATAACATGCTATCCAATCACTGTATTCCATAACTGATAGAGTTGCTTATAAAAGACTTTTGTTAAGAGCAATAAACGCCTGATCACCCTATGATGTTCACATATCCTTGCATTGCTGGTTTTGCCCATCCCTACCACAGTGACACTCCTGAGGCCACAACAGAAAACAAAAGCATCCCCACAGACTTCCCTGGTTTTTAATGCTAACCAAATTACAATCATTGCATAGAACACCTTAGGTTGGAAGAGGCCTCAAAGATCATCCCCACAGGCAGGGACACCTTTCACTAGGACAGGCCACTCAAAGCCTCATCCAGCCTGGGCTTCAACACCTCCAGGAAGGAAGCAGCCACAACCTCTCTGGGAAACCTGTGCCAGTGTCTCACCACCCTCACTGTAAAGAACTTCCTCCTAACATCCTATTTAAATCTCCCCTCTGCCAGCTTAAACCCATTCCCCCTCATCCTGTCATTACCAGACCTTGTGAACAGTCCCTCCCCAGCCCTCCTGTAGGCCTCCTTCAGATACTGGAAGGCTACTATAAGGTCTCCTCAAAGCCTTCTCTTCTCCAGGCTGAAGAGCCTGATCTGTCTTTTACTTCACCTCTGCTGGGAACCCAATCCCCTCTGAGAACAATTCACTTTTTACTAGGACCTCTGAACTCATACCTGTTGCAGGTTAAGGGAAATTTAGAGTTAACTGGTATAACCATAAAGAAAAGTTCTCCAGAGGCTAGAGAGCCCCAGGGAAGATAGGCAGCTTGACCCAAGATTGTTATTCTGTCCAGTGTTCCTGTACCTCCCTATTTAAGGGAATGCACAGCCAGTTCTCACTCTTTCTCCCCACTCGGGACATGTGAGCCATTATCCTGGTTTGCAGGGGAGAATCCTTCTCCTGGCTTTGGCTGGCAGCTACATCACTGAGCCTGTTGAAGCCTGTGGTCAGCCTGGGTCTAGTGCCCAGGCAATTCGGTCTGCTGAGGACCTCTGCAAGGTTCTGGCCTGGTGCAACGAGGTGAAGAGCTGAGCCTAATTTGTGAATGTGTTCCTTTTACATGATTACCTTTGTACATATTTGTATACAGAATTTCCATTTAAGCTTCCAATCCAGTGTGGAACATTTTTTATTTTACTGCTTGGGGAGGGATAAAATGCCTTTTCCCTGTCCTTTTGCCCTGGGCAGGTCATGGCTCGACACTAGGCCAGTGAAAGCTCACACAAAGGCTCAAGTTTCCCTGCAAGAGTGACAGGTGGTGTGCTGGTTTGAACTAATTGGAGGATTTGAATGAGAAATTGGGCTATAGGCTGAGAAAGGAAAAGAAAATGTGATACTACTTCACAGATTACTGAAGAATTCATAAAAGTTAAAACCAAAACAAAGAATAGACAGACCTCCTTGAGCTGCATATCTCTCTCCCTGCCTTCTTAGCTGAGTAACTTCATTAACTACTTTCCTGCTGCTAAATCCCCTGGCTGATTGTGCTGGTTTGAACTAATTGGAGGATTTGAGTGAGAAATTAGACTATTGGCTGAGAGAGGTAAACACAGTATGTCACTTCACCAGAGTTTTACTGAGAAAGAAAAACAAATTGGTTTTTAAAGTGCTGTACCCAAAACACAGATATCAGACGGATTCTGACTGCTCTGGCTGTAGCTGCTTCTCTTGCATGGTCTCCTTTCCCTTTGCCTCGGTAGCTAATTCTCAGTAAAACTACTAACTTCTTTCTACTACTAACCCCCCCGGCCGATCTACTTCGGCTTATCTGCAGCATCAACAGGTGGTGAGATAAAACTGGGGAAGGGGGGAAAGGTGGTAGGAGGTGTTTGATTACCCTCTCTTGGGGATTTTGGTCTCTGGGAGGGGTGTGGTGTTTCTGTATTACCTTTTCACTGTATATATCTGTAAATATCTGCTTGTATATTGTGCATTACTGTAAATGTAAAGCTTCATTTATTAACTTCCAGTGTTTCTGAGTTCTAGCCGGGCTTTATAAAAGGTGTGGGGGGGGCAGGTAACTGCTAAACCACCACACTGATCTAACTTTGCTTATCTGGCTCATAAAAGAGATGGTGAGATAAGATTGGGACGAGGGATAGGTGGTAGGGTGGTTGGAAACCCCTCTTAGGGATTTGGATCTCTGGGAGGGGTGTGCTGTTTCTCTATTATCTTTTTTACTGTATATATATATATCTGTAAATATCTCTCATATATTGTAAAATGTCTGCTTGTATTTTGTGCAAAGCTGTCAATATAAAGCTTCATTCCTTAACTTCCAGCCGACTGATTCCTAGGCTGGGTTATTTCAAAATGTCAGGCAGGGGAACAACTGCCAAACCACCACAGGTGGTCTGTTTTTTAGTATCTTTCACTTACTAAGTTCATGTAGATGCTAAAGCATAGCTCAAACAGTTTTATATCAGACCAAGCCTGGTTTTGGTTAGGACTGATCTCCACATAGTAGACACAGAAGGTCTTGTCATTGCATTAGAACCCTAAAGCCCTCCAAAATATTTTTACTGATCTTTTCTCTTCTAGGTTCAACTCATCCAATTTAACTTCCCCTTTATGTTTTGGCCTGTGCTTACAGAGAAGGTTTCTCCTATCTTATCCTTGCGGGTTCATGTGCCTTTTCGTTGTGATTATCTAACAGAGCAGCTAAGCATTTTGTCTTGGTCTCTTAGCCAGAATTAGTTGTTTTACATACTACACAGTGTATTTCCTTCAATTAAATGAAATACACACAGGAAGCTATATAATAATTTAGTTTTATTCTTTCTTTGTTTTTTTCCCCACTAAATAACATTTTTGTGTTCTGGATATTATCCAGCAAATGCGTAGTTCATTTAAGAACTAAAAAACAGAACTGAAAGTTAATGTCATGGAAAAACTAACACCAGTGTCATCAGTTATAAAGAAAGCCTTAACATGCAACGCATTACTCAAGCAATCTAGCTTTTTTCCTCTTATTACTGCTGCAGAATTAAAATTTGACATAATAGAAACACATCAAATTGCCTACACACTGTCCAAATCAACATACATCATTTAGCATTCAACAGACACATTTAAATCCCGTGTGCATTGCTCATTCTAGGTGCAGTGGGTCAAGCTATGCATAACAGATTTCAGCGTACAGGAGCCCTGCATCATTTGAAAGAGAGACTTGAATCCTCCTGCTGAGCCTGCACCTAGGAAAGACTTATCCTAAAGGTAGCCTACCATAGGTTACACACTGGTAATTATGATCACTTTAACCCAATGTGGGCAGACAAATGTCTCTTTCCTGTTGGATGCAGATAGGCACCACATTCGTTACCCTTTGTAGTATAGCAGTTATCTGCACCCCCCCCCAACCACCACTACTTTGAAATAACCCAGGCTAGGACTCAGTTGGCTGGAAGTTAATAAACCAAGCTTTATATTTACAGCTTTGCACAATATACAAGCAGATATTTACAGTATATAACAGATATTTACACATATATAGAGTAAAAAGGTAATACAGAAGCACCACACCCCTCCCAGAGATCAAAATCCCTAAGAGTTGTCTCTAACCACCCCTACCACCTTTCCCCAGTCTTCTCTCACCATCTGTTTTATGCAGCAGATAGGCAAAAGCAGATCAGCCAGGGGGATTAGCAGTAGTTAAAGAAGTTAGTGGAATTATTCAGATTCAGCTACAAAAGGAGAAAGCCATGCAGGAGCAGCTACAACCCAGAGCTGTCTGCAACCGCCTGACTTACAACTCTTAAAACAATTTTTTTTCTTTCTTAGTAAAGCTGTGAGTGAAGTAGTATCATCAGTACTTTCCTCCCTCAGCCTATAGTCTAACTTCTCATTCAAATCCTTCAATTAGTTCAAACCAGCACATTCTTAAGCTTCATTACTGCAGTGCCCTCAGCTGCAAATCACAGCATCACAGAAACATTCTGGTTGGAAAAGATCCCCGGGATTGAGTCTAACTATTATCCCTTCTCCACAAAGCTCACCCTCATATGCCCAAGCACGACTTTTAAATACATCCAGGGTTGGTGACTCCATCACCTCCCTGGGCAGCCCATTCCAATGCCTGACCACTCCTGATGGGAATAAAATGTTTCCTAATGTCCAGTCTAAGCCCACTTGGTAGCAGCTTGAGGCCATTCCCTTTTGTTCTATCACTATTTACCTGTGAGGATAGATCAGGACCAGCCTCTCCACAACATCTTGTTGCTAGACTGCAGCAGGCCTCTCAGTCATGTCAGGGCAATAAAAACAAACCTCTGTGGAAAAGGACTTGTTTCCACAAGGTTATTATTCACCTTCTGCCTAGTCTTAATCACCTCAGGTCTACATAGGGTCACTCCGCCCCATGGCGTCACAGACCACCTTTCTGGAACCAGCCTTCCTCTGGAGCTGTTTGTTCGGATTACTGCTGCCTCAAAACTAACCTCTAGATAAAGAAAACCGAAGATTTCATACAACAAAATCCATCATGAGAGGATGTATTTGTCTGCAAGGTACACACATCTTTCAAACTCCAAAAAAGGAAGCAAAAACAACTCCTAAGCCAAAAATCAGTGCGAGACGGAGGCCCGGATACCAAGAGGTATATGGCTGTGCAAACTCAGAGTGCATGCACAAACAGACAGCTAATTTATTCCAAAAGTACTAAACAAGCATATGTAACATTCATTGCACCTGGAGTTTTAGGACTAAATCATGAACATCAAAGTCTTTTTTGTTTGTTTATTCTTTCAGTGGCAGTTTCCGCTACTGCTCTTAAAACAAGATTTGGATTGATTTGACAGTTGAAATATCATGGAAAAATCTTTTGTCACTGTTTCTGTCGGCACTATTTTAGAAATGGCATCTAAAACTATTTGCCTTTTATTCTCTCACTGACATGTGAAATTGTTTTCAGAAGTAATTAGCACGCTGGGAGGTAAGTAGGAATTAGCATAGCGTTCGACATCACAAAAACCACAGCAGTCCACAAGAGAACAAGTTTTGAAAGAAATCACCTAAATCTTCCCAAGGTCTTGATCCTAAGGAGTCAGAGACAATTACCATAGAGATTTTGTGTATTAATGTAGTAACTCATACGCAAGAATCTACTGTAATTAAGTTAAAATTAAAATTTTTCTTTCTTTTCTGTGAAATGATAACAGCCTATGGTGGCAAAGACACACACAGTCTAACTCTCCTGTACCTGTAATTTTTCCCTTCTTGCAAAACAAGCTCAGAGACACTTCCATCAGCTACAGACAACAAGCAAAAAGCAAACTTCAGATTCTCCAGCCTGCTAACTGTCCCGGTATGGGGTGACATATACCCTAGAATTGGTCCAACCTCTGGGCTCTCTCCTCCCCCTCCCGTCCAAGGGGGCATCCCATGCGGATCCCCCCCCCCTGGAGCCAGGGATGCCCTGGACAGCACACAGGCGTGGAGCTTTAAACCCATTGGCCAGCGGTGCCTGTCATTCAGTCTCATGCTCCCGAGGGTATTTAAGGGGGGGGCACAGCAACCGTTAGTTGCTCTTCCTCACTCTCCTCGCTCATCGTAGTACCCTGCCGTGGCTGTTGAGGAGCCCAGCCACGTGCACGGCAGCAGGCAGCTCTCCTAAGCGGCAAGGCTGACCCTTCTCTCCCTCTTTCTAATCCCTCCTTTATTTTCCTTAAATCGGTTTCCCTCCTTCCGCGGCCTTCCCCTTCGGTTCGGGAAGGAGCTTGCCTCACCCCTCCCCCTCGTGCCTCGGGGGTAGTTTGTAGGCGCGTCGGGAGCTACCTTGCATGTAACCCCTCTGTTTTCCCAAGTTCTAAATGTTAAATTGTTGCCCCTGACGTTTGAGCAACGCGTTCGTTTATTTCTGCCGACCGAACCCCAAAGAACCGGCGGGGGGGGGGCATTAGGACCCCTCGCCACACGGGACACTGCGTTTAATTAGCCCAATCCCGTGACACTAACACAGGGGACATCAACTGAGTCTGGATCAAAGAGAAGCTCTCTAATATCTCAGGAAAGCTGTGCATATGACTACTTGGTGTGGGACAAGTAGAGGCATTGCTAGATGTGTTTCACCATTAATTATACCATGCATTAAAAAAGAAATATATACATGAAAGCTGCATTTCTTTTTTTTTTTTAAATGTGGAGTGTTTCACTTACAGTTAAATAACATTTTAGTGTGAAAAAAACCCCAAACCAAAAAAACAGCAACATAAAAAACAACAAAATTTTTAAAAATCCCAGCAGATCCCACTTCCCTTCCTCTCTATCCTTAAAGCATTTTAGAATCATAGCATCAGTCAAGGTTGGAAGTGACCACAAGGATCATCTAGTTCCAACCTCCCTGCCATGCTCAGGGACACCTTACCCTAGATTATGCTGAATAGAGCCTCATCCAGCCTAGTGTTAAATGCCTCCAGGGAAGTGGCCCCAACTACCCCCCTGAGCAACCTGTTCCAGGGACAACTTCCTCCTCACATCCAATGTCCCCACCTCCAGCTTTGCTCCGNATGCCTCCAGGGAAGTGGCCCCAACTACCCCCCTGAGCAACCTGTTACAGGGACAACTTCCTCCTCTTCACATCCAATGTCCCCACCTCCAGCTTTGCNACAAGGATCATCTAGTTCCAACCTCCCTGCCATGCTCAGGGACACCTTACCCTAGATTATGCTGAATAGAGCCTCATCCAGCCTAGTGNGCCTTCTCTTCTCCAAACTGACCAGCCCCAGCTCCTTCAGTCTGTCCTCACAGGAGAGGTGCTGCAGCCCTCTGATCATCATCATGGCCCTTCCCTGGACACACTCCAGCATGTCCACATCCCTCTTGTAGCAGGGGCTCCAGAACTGGATGTAATACTCCAGGTTGGGTCTCACCAAGGTGGAGTAAAGCTTCTGAAAATTGCCATTTTCTGTGGAGATGTCACTACTTAATTAACTTGATGCTTTTCTGAAGTCTCCAAGTAAAATACTTGTTTGAGTATTTCATTCTCTTTCCTTTAAATATATTTTTTAATCTTTTTTTTTTTTTTCCTCTCAGATGTTACAGGTGTTTTCAAGAAGAAAGCACACCCTTAATCATCCAGTCACCGTAACTGAGCAAAGCTCCATTAACACAAATTGGGTCCCCAGAGCCCAACTGAAAAGTCACATACTGGGAAACAATATTGCCATCCAGAAGTGACACCAACAAATCACCCAAGTTATGTGAAAGAAAAACATGACTTACCTGCTCTAGGCAGTCCTCTGCTGCAGAGCACTAAGATCTCCCCTAAGAGGGGGAAGAGATGGTCAGGTGGGTTTTATTAGCTGGTCCACCCGATTTCTGAACAGCTACAGCTGTGCTTCAGAGACCCTGGCTTCATGGGTATTTTCTATCATCTCTGTTGCAAACTGGCAAGTATTATGGAGCAATTGATTTATTTCCCCAGTGCGCAGAAACTTTGAGTCTATCTCTTTCTGCCCTCTAAGAGTGGTCTGCATCTGAGCCACTGTTTCACATCCCAGATGATCTTACTCTGTCCATGAAAATCCCATAGTGAGTTCCGAGTGCTGCTGTGTCTTTTCCTTCCATGGTACTTAGGAGCATCTGCTCCACAGTGTTTTAGCCCCAAAAGAAATACACAGACAGAAGCAGAAAACCATCCAAGAAAGCACTGGAGGTACAATTTAATGGACTTCTACATCTAGGATAGGGCAGCAGTGGCCATTTCAGAAGAAGAGAGGGCTGATGATCAGAGGGCTGGGGCACCTCTCCTATGAAGACAGACTGAGACTTGGGGCTGTTCAGTCTGGAGAAGAGGAGGCTCCCAGGTGACCTTATTGTGGCCTTCCAGTATCTGAAGGGGGCCTACAGGAAAGATGAGGAGGGACTTTTTAGGGTGTCAGGTAGTGACAGGACTAGGTGGAATGAAGCAAAACTAGAAGTGGGTAGATTTAAATTGGATGTTAGGAAGAAGTTCTTCACCACAAGCGTGATGAGACTCTGGAACAGGTTGCCCAGGGAGGTGGTGGAAGCTCCATCTCTGGAGGTCTTTAAGGACAGACTAGATGGGGCTCTGAGCAACCTGATCTAGTGTGAAGTGTCTCTGTCCATGGCAGAGGAACTGAAACTAGATTATCCTGTGGTCCCTTCCAGCCCTGGTAATTCTATGACAACAGGATTGCAGACAAAGTTATGATACTCCTAAGGGGTCAGTTCAGCAGACAGGCTACCTACAGGTCAGGTGTATGAAGAAGACAGGATTATAGATAGTAACATCTACAGATAGGTACTGACAGCCACTGGCTGAGCTGAAATTGGTCTCCTGGGCCACAGGATGGGGTGGGGGAAGCCCCAGGGAAGGCTGGACAGGGACATAAAGGGCCATTAGTGCCCTCAAGGGCCTGAGAGTGTGACCCATCTCTTCATTTGAAAGGTGACATTTGCAAATCTTAAAGCCAATATAAAAGCCAAGAACAAATTACCTTCATTTTTATGATCTCAGCAGCTTCCTGAGATCCCCTTGAACTACATGTGGACTTGCTGATCATTATTTTTCTTCCTTACCTTTTTTTTAATATATCTATTGGTAGACAATTATCATCAGTACCATCTTAGATAACTGACCCAGCTAATAGCTCACAGATGTAGGGAGTATTCCTTGCTCACCATTAACACTCAGTTAGCTCACCAGCTGAACAAATTATTGTTCCTAAGCACTTCTGGATCGATTCTCTTTTTCAACATATTTTTGAGTCAATGCAAATTCATTTCTGTAGTTTAAATTGGAAGATATCAGTGAATTGAGCTAAAAAAAATAATTGTATTATATTTTATGTACTCTGCATCATTTATATGGCTAGTTCTGACCCCTAGCTGAAGCGAAAGACCTATTCCAAAGTATTGTGTCCCATTATACAGGAAACTGAAGCACAGTTTAGATCATTGATACCTTTAAAGCTTTCTTTTGCAGAACTACAAGAATGCTGGGGAGAGACTTTTTAGGATGTCAGGTAGTGATAGGACTAGGGGGAATGGAACAAAGCTGGAGGTGGGGAGATTCAGATTGGATGTTAGGACAAAGTTCATCAGCATGAGGGTGGTGAGACCCTGGAATATGTTGCCCAGGGAGATGGTGGAAGCCCCATCCCTGGAGGTGTTTGAGCCCAGGCTGGATGAGGCTCTAGACAGTCTGATCTAGAGTGAGGTGTCCCTGCCCCTGGCAGTGGGGGTTGGAACTAGATGATCCTTGTGGGCCATTCCAGCCTTAACTGATTCTATGATCCTAACTGGAATATCAACCTGAACTATGCAGATTTTCTTTACCTCTGTTCTACATGAGAATTTTTTAACCTTCAGGATGATTAGGGGACTGGAGAACATGCCTTACGAGGAGGACTTTTTAGTCTGGAGAAGAGAAGATTGAGAGGGGATTTAATAAATGTTTATAAATATCTGAGGGCTGGTCAGGAGTGGGGGGACAGGCTCTATTCACTTGCTCCCTGTGATGAGACAAGAAGCAATGTGTGTAAGTTGAAGCACAAGAGGTTCCACCTTAACACAAGGGGGAATTTCTTTCCTGTAAGGGTTACAGAGCACTGGAACAGGCTCCCCAGAGAGGCTGTGGAGTCTCCTTCTCTGGAGACTTTTAAGACCCATCTGGATGCAGATGCAGATCTGTGATCTGAGCTCGATTGGATGTTCCTGCTCTGGCAGGGGGGTTGGACTCAATGATCTCCTTGGGTCCCTTCCAACTCCTAACATCCTGTGATCCTGTGAAAACATTATTTCTTTAAGATTTACAAAGCTGGGAGAGGTTCCCTTTGATTTGTGTGATGCAATCTATGCTTGAAAATGCAAATCTTTAGTGAATTAACATACAAAACATCAAACCTGCACTTGCCAAGATGTAGGCTTTGTGAGCAGGGTAATGTACACTGTGGTTTCTGGCCAGTATCAGACATATACAAACAGTTCCTCAGAGTTGGCCGACCTATATGGTTTAAGAGAAGCTGCAGTTTCCATCTCTGCCTCTGGCATCGGAGCGCATCCTTAGGGCTCTCTCATGCCTCTGAATTCATTGACTTCATTTACCATTGCCCATCACATGGGAATATGTATTGCAAGGATGCGATAATCTTGTAGAACATTTTTCAAAGTGAGCATAAAAGATATAAAAGAGACAGCAAATACTATTACACAGGTCTATTTCTCCTATTCTTCTGCAGAATGCAAAGTTGTCAGCTATAGTGTTGATTTTGTACAGTTCATCACAATATTTGGTGGAGAAAAATCACTTCTAACATTATGGGATTACTAGTGCGAGATTTCCCAAAAGAGAGCAGCAGCAAAGAATATTCTCTCTGGTATGAGAAGACAGATTTGCCGGGATCAAACAATTCACTCTTTTTAAAAAGTCCTAGTTAGTGCCTGCCATTGGTAGCATGATCCATCCCCAGGGCTGTTAAGTTTTTTTTTTCTGGAAGTAGAAAATCTGGATGTTCTAGAAGTAGCAAACCAGAAACAATTCTGTTTTCAACATCTCAGATGACAGAAGATCAATATGAAATCCACAGGAATACAATTTTTTGCAGTCATAATACAAACCTTTTTCAGGAGTGAGTTCAAAGCTGGCCATCAGGCCAGCTAATAAAACAAATACATATTGGTTGTATGGAGCAAAGCTGGAGGTGGGCAGATTCAGATTGGATATGAGGAGGAAGTTCTTCACCATGAGAGTGGTGAGGCCCTGGAAGGGGTTGCCCAAGGGGGTGGTGGGGACCACTTCCCTGGAGGTGTTTAGGGCAAGGCTGGATGAGGCTGTGTCCAGCCTAATCTAGGGTAGGGTGTTCCTGGGCATGGCAGGGAGGTTGGAACTAGATGTTCCTTGTGGTCCCTTCCAACCTATGATTCTATGATTCTATGGTTTAGAGATGAAAGTCCGTGATTTTTGCCCATTTTTACCAAGACTTATTCTGCTGTTTCCATCCTGCTACAAGAAGTAGTTCTGTGCATCACGTTTCTCAGTGTAACAGCCACCAGCAGTGCGGCTCAGACAAGACACAATCTGTGCAGTTACATCTTCAAAGCAGGCATCACAATGAACTGCTGCTTTGCATGGAACAAGATGGATTATTAAATTTTAACCAATATCACAGGCGTCTAGGCTGACTTCTAAAAAAGCTAAAAGCAAATTGCCAATTGTTGCCGAAATACTCCCAGTATGAATTCTCATCCCAAAGTTTATATCAAATGTGGCCTTAATAGTTGCCCCACTGAAGGAAATGCTTTGTTAGACTTTGCTCAGAATACTGAGAGACTGATGCATGAGTGTGGTGGTTTAGAAGTTACCTCCCCCCCCCACGCTTTGATATAACTCAGGCTAGGACTCAGACAGCTGGAGTTGATAAATGAAGCTTTATATTTACAGCTATGCACAATATACAAGCAAATATTTACAATGTATAACAGATATTTAAAAATATATAGAGTGCAAAGGTAATACAGAAACACCACACCATTCCCAGAGATCAAAATCCCTAAGAGGGGTTTCTAACCACCCCTACCACCTTTCCCCCCTTCCCCAATCTTATCTCACCATCTGTTGATGCAGCAGATAGGCAAAGGTAGAACGGCCAGGGAGGTTAGCAGCAGGAAAGAAGTTAGTGATATTATTAAGAATCAGCTACAAAAGGCAAGGAAAAGGAGCCATGCAAGGAGCAGCCACAGCCCAGAGAGGTCTGAAACCGTCTGACTTATCTATATTTTGGTTACAGCTCTTAAAACAATTATTTTTTTCTTTCTCAGTAAAGCTGTGAGTGAAGTGACATCATATATTTTCATTCCTCAGCCTATAGTCTAATTTCTCACTCAACTCTTCCAATTAGTTCAAAGAAGCACAACGAGGATGTTTTGAATTTAGTGGGATGAAAGCCATAGGTACAGGGTGCAACTGAGCTGGTGGAAAAGTACTGGTAGAACACAAATAGATAAATGTGAAGGACTGAAAAGACATAAAGAGAAGAACCTCAGCAGATGCTTCTATATTACAGATAGCTACTGTCCGGGGACCAACCAATGCAAAATAAAAACAATGTAAGCTTTTTCCGAATAAGGGGTCGCATCCCAATAAAGCCAATTGCTTAATATACACAGCAGCACTAACCAATCATTATTGACAGAATGTAAAAGCTTTGTGTTTTAGAGTATGTAAGTTGGTGCTTTGCACGCAATAAACGGACACCTTACTTGCATCAAGTAGCGTCCTGCCTCTCCATCACTCTCACCCTACTATTCCTTATAAGAGTAATGCCCAGTAATTGCCCCCAGGTGGCAAAAGATATTGCAGACCACAGTTGCTACTAAGGACTAGACTTTTTGCTAAATGTAGAGGTTGTCTGCACTGCAGGTAATGTGGTCCTGGGATGAAGCAATCAGAGAATCGCAGAATGTTAGAAGTTGGAAGGGACCTCCAGAGAACATCGAGTCCAACACCCCTGCCAAAAGCAAGATCCCCCAGGGTAGTCAAGGAAGTCTCTAAACACTGCCAAAGTTTAAAAGAGAAGCTTTGGTTCCCAGCTAAAGTCACCCAGCAGACTTATGTAACCCAGAGCAGCTGATGGATGGGTAAAGTGGCACTGAAAGAAATGATTGCCTAATTAATTAATCAAAGCCTTCAGTAACATGACCATATGAAAATGAAGACTTGCAATTGCCATTGAAAATTTCATACATTTAGGCTTTGCAGGTATTAAAATGAAGCATTTCGTGTATGTATGAAGGAGCATATCTTCCTTCTTGGCAGCTTCTGCATTCTGAACTCCCAGGGGGTCCCTCCAGTGCTCACTCTGAGGGATTTCTGATGCTCTTCAGCCATTTAAGTATTAGCCAATAGGGATGTTCAGTGCTACATAAGGGATTTACAGCCCCCAAATCCATTAATTGTAGAAGGAACTTTAGAATGCTCAAAAACCTTAGGGACCGTCAAGCATTTTGCCCTTATTTCCATGCCTAAGATTTGTTTTCAAGAAAGCTTTTGGTGAGAAATGTCATGGGGGAAAGCACTGATACACAGCTACTGCTGCAAGCAATGAGTATACACTTTGTGCTTTCCTGTTAGTTCTGTGTCAGTTCTGTGTCCTGTTTGTAGAAGTGATTTTTGTATCACTTCTGGGTTGTCCATTGCAGGTGACAGCTGTAAAGTGGGATGAAGAAGGATGGTCTGCACAAAATGTGCTAGCAGAAGTTCAGGGATAAAAGTTTTAAATCACTTGTCTATAGCAAGCAGGACTCTGTGACTAAGGTTTACTGACTCTCCAACACAGCAGTTTATCACTTCTGGCCATAATCTCAGCTTTCTTCCACCAGGAACAGGAAGCAAAGGACAGCACAAGCTCACACACATATTTTACTGGCAAACACAAGGCACTACCACAACTATCATATTTTTATCCTGATCTTTGAAGAAGCCTAAGTGTTTGAAGCTCAGCTTTTATTTCATCAGCATCATTTGCTGTTAAGCTGCCAGGCCAGTTATAAGAGATGCTGCAGAAATTTACTACGACCATGGTACTTTCAGCCCTTCCCTTTCAGATGCAGAGAGATGACTCCTACATGATGCAGGCCTTTTTGAAGTGCTGGAAGGTCTAGCACACTGAAGAAACTCATTGTGGGGCTCATGCATCACAGCTCTGCACATGCAGGGCTGAAGCAGTGCACGCCTCTGTTGTGGAAGGCCAAAATAGGCCTAATACATGTCCTGACTTGCCCAGGCATGATCTCATGGTCCCCTTCCCTCTACTGGGGTGGGGAAGCTGAGTTCAGGGAGAAAACAAAAAGCTTGGAGACACTCACTTTGAGGGTCCAAGACTTGACCAGACTTGTTCTTCCCAAATAAGGGAAAGAGAGCTCCTGACTTCACCTGATAAGGTCAGGTTTGGCAAAGTGCCATTCCGACTGGTGAATCTCTGTGGCCAAAGGGGCCATTACATTCAGACAAAACAATAAATAGGGTTTTGCCACATGCGTGTGCTGCTTTGCCTGCTCTGTCCTGCCATATTATGCTCTGCTTTGTCTGCAGCAACTTTCAAGACACTGACTGAACTCCCTTCAAGTGTTTGGGTATTGTCTGATACTATTTTGTGAGTAACTATTCAAAGCCTCTTTGTAAGAAATTCTGTAACTAGATTCCATTGTGCTTTCTGCCTTAGCAGCAGAAAGGAGCCTCTCGAGTCCCTTGGTGGGCAAGCAGTATAATTGACCCAGATCTTGCTACAGGAGAAGGGAAAGAGCAGGAGTTTGAACTAATTTGGGCAGGTTTTATGCCCTACCAGGACAGCATATAAGCTGGTTAGTGTGAATTGAGAACCCATTGCAAGTGGGTAGTAGGAACTGCAAGTCAGTTTGCCTGAGCAGGAGTGATTCACACAAATGCTAATGAGCCTTGGAAACTCAGAGCAGCATTTGATGCCACAGCACTGAGGGATACAGAAGATCTCACAATGAAAGCCATCCTGCACTCTCAGCAGTGAACCTGGAGATCTGGGAACGAAATTCCCTTTTGAGTGAGTTATTTAAATGTGGGGTTACTTGAATTTATGTCTTAACATGTGCCCCTTGGTAGCTGTCAGAGGCAGGAGAGCGCTGAGCAGCTTTTCTCCCAGCAGCACCAGTCTTGCATTTCTATACCTCACAGAAACTAAAGAGTCATGCTTAAAGTTGTGGTTTTGAAATACACAACACCCGACATAATTAATGAATTTTCAGTTCTCATGAGCAAGTGAAAATCCTGGGCTCTTGCTCTTCTGGAAAGCAGATTCCCTCTGCCACTTCGGAGATGCACTGTGCAGAATTAAAATCCTCCCCAGGGAGATTTGGGAGATACAGTAACACTGTTTAAAGTGTCAGCTAGTTCATGTCATTCAAAATCTTTCCAGAAATATCGAAAACAAGTGGACTGGAGAGGCTGAAGTAAGGGAAATGTGAGAGATGTGTGAGTACACAAATATGCAATAACCTTACTGAGAGTCCTAAGAGGATGTTGATTATTTGAGTCAAGAATCAATTTTGAAGGCAGCAGAAACAGTAAGCTTTCTTTTTAATTTGTGATAAGCAGGAATAAAACTATAAAGAAGCTCTGATAAAAAATTCATAATAAGCTTTATAATGAATTCACTAATAAAAGTGAATTGGATACATATTTAGTAATTTATTGTGCTGGAGATTCAGCAGGCTGAATCCTAGAGCTGAAAGAGGGCCAAACATATTTTTATGAACTTATAAAATGATAGAATGATTTAGGTTGGAAGGGACCTCAAAGATCATCCAGTTCAAACACCCTCAACATAGGCAGGGACACCTCCCACTAGAACAGGTCACTCAAGGTCTCATCCAACCTGGCCTTGAAAACAGCCAGGGAGGGAACAGCCACAACCTCCCTGGGCAACCTGTGCCAGTGTCTCACCACCCTCACTGGAAAGAACTTCCTAACATCCAGTTTAAATTTCCCCTTTTCCAGTTTAAACCCATTACTCCTCATCTTGTCATTACAAGAACTTGTGAATAGTCCCTCCCCAGCCTTCCTTCAGGCCCCCTTCAGATACTGGAAGACTACTATAAGGTCTCCTTGAAGCCTTCTTTCCTCCAGGCTGAAGAGCCCAAATTCTCATGGCCTGTCCTCATGTTTTTGCATCCTGAGCAAGATCCTAGAAACCAGATTTGAAACCTGAAACAGGTTTGTTTGTTTTTTTACAGTTCACACATCAAAACAGAACCACAGCTTTTTAATGACAGTGCTGACACATTGTTAGCTGAGAGAGATGCTGCTAATGTTAAAAACCAAAAGGAGGAAGAAATGAACTGAAAGAATTTGCTGGGTACTGTGAGTACCTGTAAGTTTTATGTTGCTTTGCCTGGAAGCAAAAGCATTAATCGAAACAAAGACAAACGATGACATCATTGCTGAAATCCTCCTCAATGTCACTGGAATCTAGTTATGCTCTTCAAACACTCCTCTGGATGAAGACAAACTTGTAACCTAAGTGAGCTGCTTCCAGCACTGTGCTTTGCTGTGCAATGAGTTTGTTTCCTTGCAAATGTAAGAAAGAGAAGAAATTGATAGCTGATTGATGCCTGCAGTGACAAGACGAAGGGCAATGGGTTCAAGCTTGAGAAGAGCAAATTTCTATTGGAGGTGAGGAACAAGTTCTTTACTATGAGGGTGCTGGAGCACTGGAATGCATTGCCCAGGGTGGTGGTGGGGATGTGCCTGCTGACTGCAGGGGCCTGGACTAGATGATCTTTGGAGGTCCCTTCCAGCCCAGCCCATTCTATGATTCTATGCTAATTATGTAGTAGTAATGCTACACACACACACACAAAAGCAACAAAAAAACCCTTCCCAAGATATACGGATCCTATAGAGGATGAATACAGAGAAGCCTACCTAATAAATAACTTCATTTTCACTTACTTAATCAAGTATTGTTAGCTTTCCTGAATAAATAGCGCGCAGAGGAAAACAACTGCTGCAAAATGAAATGCATTAAAACAGTGTCAATCCTCTTATTTCACTGAGCCAGTCACTGATGCCAAGAATGCAAAGAATTAATTGAGTTGGGGCCATTAAAATAAAAATAATTCACTTTCTCCTCCTTCCCCCTTCATCACTTTTCAGGTAGCATGCCTTGCATGAGCTAACAGCAGATTCAATGCAGCCACGCTGTAAGCGGTTGCTATAATTCTGCGTATTTACTGATGTATATTAAGCAGTAGTATTGAAACTCTCAGGATTCACAGATCTGTGCTTTTAACTTCCATCCAAAGCCCCATGCAATGCTTTACAAAAGAAGTTCAAAAGAAGTTCTACGGGAAAACAAAGCCAGAAAATTCACAGCAGATTAAAACTCAGCAGGGGCGAATTCCTATGTGGTGAAGAAATAAGAAAATCAGTTCCACTTTTAATTCTCAAAAAAGAAAAAAAAAAAAAAAAGTAGAACAACCCTGACCTTACAATGTTCACAATTCTTACAGCCACAAAAACCTTAGTGTCTCAAAGGCTGCTCATGTTCTTTGACTACATATGGCTAGAGAACTAGAAAACACAGATTATACAAGCCCGCTCCAGTTCTCAACAGGAATAAAAGGAATAATCAGGAGAAACTTCTGGAAGTCAGAAGGTCCAACAGCACTACAGGCTGCCTTGAGGCAGGGCCATCTTAGGACAGGTTGCTCAGCACCTTTTCCAGTCTGGTGTTTGATATCTCCAAGCACAGAGATTCAGCAGCCTCTCTGAGCCTTTGCTGCAGTGTTTCACTGCCCTTACTTGTGATTGGGTTTTTTTCCCTATCTGATAGGAATTTTTTTTCATCCAGCTTGTGTCTGTTGCCTCTTGAAAGTAGGATATAGTATAAGCCATTGTTCTGAGGGTTGGGGGAGGGAAAAAAGTCTGACACAATTTTCCAGGTGTGGCCTCTTCAGTGTTCAGTAGAAGGCAAGAAGAGCCTAGGCCCTAGTTAATGCAATTGATGGTGCAATTGGCCTTTATAGCTTGGGCAAGCATTGTTAGTGTGTGAGCAGCTTGATGCCCACCAGGCTATGCAGGTTTTTCCGTATCTAGTTTCTATACAAAAGGTCAGTTAATAGCACTGAGAAATGAATAACACCTGTACCACATCCTCCGTGCTCACTGAAATTTAAAAATGTCCCAAGATTGCTTTGATGTATCTGGTACCTGATATTTTTAATTTTTATTTTTTTTTTACTGTACCTTAAATATAATCTGGTCCAGCATCACCTTAATCCAGAGTGGCTTTAGGTGACACATCTGGAGAAGTCCAGCTGGAGAAACAATTAATCCACTCCCTTTCTCAAGCACCTGAATGAGAAAATGAGACTAATCTGAGAAGGAGATGAGGAAATTTGTGTAAATAACCAATGCCCCTCTGCATTTGTTAAGTGCTAGCCTCTACTTCAAGTTTGGGCTGGAGACAAATGCAAATTCCTCAGCTGGGTGTGATGTCATTTATCTGACACCTGATATGTAATTGGCAGGCAGCTTGCTCTTAGCTCATCTATTTGGGCAAGCTTCTGCGACCCTATCTACTGGGAATAGTCTTGAAATGCCTTCCTAAGCAAGCTGCAATCCCTGAGTACTGATACCACACTGACAGCCCTTGTGAAAAAGAACTGTTAGATCATGAAAGCCTGTGTGAGCCCCACCTTCCCGTACTCTGCTTCTGTCTCTCCTCTTGCTTTGTGAGAAAATGCTCTTTCCATAGGTAAACTTTATCTAAAATTATTATTTTAGTAAGGAAGAAACCTAAAGGGAAAACTCTCCATACATACTCACGCTCTTTTCCCGTTCCAAGGATTAGGGTTAGGGGTTAGGGTGAGGGGTAAGGAGTGAGCATTATTCTGCTGGTTTACAAAGTTTCCACATCATGCCTGGCTTCCCTGCCCTGCTCACAGCTGCACACTGCTCCACAGAGCTCATTTAACCACCGCACTCCCCTGGTACCTCCATCCTTCTGGTCCAGCTCTCTTTTCCAGCAGTTTCATGTCGATATCTGTCAGCCATCAGTGACGTTTTGGAACTGGAAGAGAGCGTGAGGATGTGTGGAGAATTTTCCCTTTAGATTTCTTCCTTACTAAAATCATAATTTTAGATAAAATTTACCTATGGAGACAATATTTTCTCATTAAGCAGAAGGAGAGACAGAAGCAGAGTATGGGAAGGTAGGTCTCACACAGGCTTTCATGATCTAAGAGTACTTTCTCACAAGGCTGGAAGGATGCAGTCCAATTGCTCAATGTTTTTTTCCTGTGGAGAATTTTCAAGTGGGTGTTATTTTCTTGCTCACTGAGCTGGTGTCATTTAATACTGTCTCAAATTGTCAACCATCTTCTGGGACCTCTTTTCTGATGGATGAGGCAATTCTGTCTTTACGTAACTCAGAGGAGACACATGAGACTTAATTAATATTTATAAAGCGTTTGGGATGATATAAAAGCCCAGCAAAAGCCCTCACAATTTTTCAAACTCTCTGATGCTGCAGGTCAAGTTAAAGACTCATTTTCTCCCATCATTTCCCTGCAGCAGCTCTGTCCCTTGTGGGTTGCATGGAAACAGTCAATGCCCAGAAGCCAGTAACAGAGGGAATTTGAAAGGAGAGGGTAATCTCATTGCAGTTGTACAGGATGGCATCCCACGAACAGCAAAAGCAAGGAAATGTTGCTTCCTGTGTATTTATGTTCTGTCTCCTCTAACCACCACCTTGTTATACATCTTCCCCCAGCTTCCCTTACATCTCTCATGGGGCACGTGATGGTAGAAGCAGTAGATGATCATAGAATCATAGAGTCATAGAATGGTTTAGGTTGGAAGAGACCTCAAAGATCATCCAGTTCCAACCACCCAACATAGGCAGGGACACCTCCCACTAGATCAGGACACTCAAAGCCTCATACAACCTGGCCTTGAACACCTCCAGGGAGGGAGCAGCCACAACCTCCGTGGACAACCCATTCCACTGTTCTCACCATCCTCACTATAAAGAACTTCCTCCTAACATCCCGTTTAAATCTTCCCTCTGCCAGATTGAACCCATTCCCCCTCGTCCTGTCATTACAGGATCTCGTGAATAGTCCCTCCCCAGCCTTCCTGAAGGCCTCCTTCAGATACTGGAAGGTTACCATAAGGTCTCCTGGAAGCCTTCTCTTCTCCAGGCTGAAAAGCCCCAACTCTTTCAGCCTGTCCTCATAGCAGAGGTGCTGCAGCCCTCTGATCATCTCCATGGCCCTCCTCTGGACTCTCTCCAACAGTTCCATGTCCTTCTTGTGCTGGGGGCTCCAGAACTGCACACAGTACTCCAGGTGGGGTCTGAGAGAGCAGAATAAAGGGGCAGAATCCCCTCCCTTGCCCTGCTGGCCACACTGCTCTTAATGCAGCCCAGCACACAGTTGCTGTCTGGGCCACATGTGCACACTGTCGGCTCATGTTGAGCTTTTCATCCACCCAGGTCCTTTTCCTCAGGGCTGCTCTCCAGCCACTCACCACACAGCCTGGAGTTGTGCTGATCTGAAAGTGATCTGAAAGTGCCAAGGGCCCAAGTGTCAGCTGGTGTGTGCTGTTCAGCCAGGTGGCTGCTGCGTCTCGAAGCAGTGAACAAGCTGCAGTGTGCAGTGATGATATTACAGCTTGGTGTTACACCCGCTCCTACGCTGACTTGTGCAACTTGGTTCAAATTGTCTGGAAAAGAAGGCAGACTTCTCAGCTGTCTAAAGAATCTCATTTCTTCAAATTGCCAAGCACAGCCCCCAGCAGATGAGACTGGACCGAGACTCTCGAGGCCTCTCGATGGTATCCAGTTTCTTCCTATGCCTCGCTTTTGCAAACAGCTGTTGGTGCCAGCACAAGAAATAAAAAAGCTGCTCAGCTGAGGCTGGAACCGAGTGGAAAATGTCCTGCCCTGCTGCAGGGCAGTAGCAAAGAGGTGCAACGGGGATCGCAGTCACAACAGCAAAGGCACTGGACTGGAAGGGATGTGTTACAGCTGGCAAACAAATGCGCCAGTTAGAGAAACATCGTAGCCCACAGGGAAACGTGTGTTTGGGGTTTTTTTTTTCACTTACCATGCGGAGGAAAATTATAGAGAAAGTGAGTGTTTGCGTGTGTTTGCATCTCCACTCAGCCATGCTGGAAAAGGGAATCATCCAGAGCAGAGATTTGTCTCATGCAGGACGATTTAACAGCACATGACGTAAATTCAGTGAGTAACCTGAAGCGATCTCCCCCTCCACACCTCCTCCACTCCAGCCCTGCAGGACTTAAACTCCCTGTAGCCACCTTCAAATGTTGCTCATAGCCTTTGTGGGGAGCTGGGGGGCAGCAAAGCAGCTGGTCCGAAGGTGGAAAGTTGGAACTTGCTCTGTTTCTTAATATGCAGTGCTTCCAGCTGCTCCCAGAGACATTCAGATGATTGCATTCTGCCACGTATGTCCCCAGGGATCACTGGCTCCCAGCTCCTGGACTGGGAGCTCAGTCCTACACTCAGATCAGAGCACTGGCATCCATGGGAACAGCTTGCCCTTTCTTTCCTCCCCCCTGTGCCAGCTCCAGGGTATTTCTGGTCCAGTGGTGGGCTACTTCAGCTCTGGTAGCTGGCAGAGAAGTCTGCACTGTTTTGTTTTGCTGGGTTTGTTCTCACACACTGTCAAGTCCTCTTCTGTGTACCTCTCCAGAACATTCTCTTCTTGCTGTACCTACAACTGCAGGATGTCCAACAGGTGAGATTCCTGCCTGCCACATCACCATGCTGTTGCTCACTGCTCTCAAAAGACAGACCCCTCTGCTGCTCCCGGCTCGCCCACTGTTTGACATCTCCTGCCAGGCGGCAGTGTTCTGCAGATGATCTTCACCACAGCATGCATGACATCTGTGTCCCCTCTTTTTCACTGCTGGGACACATTCAGCTCCCTGAAGAAGAAGCTTTAGAGCTATAAAAGGGTTTTCATCCTCAATAGCTTAATTGCCCACCATGCTCAGTGTCCTGTGGGGTGACAGAGCAGCTCTAGCCAAAACAGCAGGGATGTTTAGTGTACAGATCGAGGAGGTGAATGCTTGGAGACAGGGTAAGAATGGCTGTTTGCCCGAGCCGGTGTTAGCAGTAGCATCAGCTGCACTGCTGCTGGCTGGCAGGTGCACAGAGGAAACTGCCCTCCTGTATGCTCAAAAGGCTGCTGGATATGAGAATAATAGAACCAGAAGAAAAGGGATGCAGGAAAGCAAAAGGAAAATGTTCGCTGCAACAAGCTAAGCCTGAAGTGGACCAGTTGGGGACAGATTAGTCGACAAAAAGGGCAGTTCTGAATTTTACAGCTGCCCTCCAGTGGCTGTGTTATAGCATCCACAGATCTCCCAGGTTGAGAAGTGGTTATTTCGGATGCGCAAGAAATAATCTTTGAATTTTATTTGTGCCACTTCTCTCACAAGCAGTTCAAGACAGAGGAATTGATTCCTTGTCGTTTTGACAAAAGGAATCAAATTCTGATCCCAAACAGCTTAGTGGCAGAAAAATAAAACCAGTATTGCTACTAAACCTGTCAGCAGGCTGGGGCTGCAGAGGACAGGCCCAGGGAGTTAAACACAATCTCTTCCAGTTTAGAGCATGCCTTGAATTTACAGTTTCTGTGTTGGCAGAAAGAACCATTTTCCTTCTCCCTTTTAAACCATCTCAGAGGCAATTGCTCCTTTCTCAAATCCAGGCCCAGGTATGAGCTCCACCCTGCACATCATCAGGGAGAACTGAAAGGTTGTAAGAGCCCTGTCTTGGTCGCTTCATTGCCCACACCTTGCTTTTTGGGCAAGATAGAGATTACTTGAATGGCCAAAGAAGCTTAAAGCCTTAAGGGTAAAAGTCTCTTTAAAACACTTGTGTAAGATATCTCTGCCCTCCTTTCAACCTTTCTAGATCGTTTGTTCTTGTCACCAGCTTGGCTCACTCCACCATGCTAACAGTGACCATTGGTGTTTCACAAGGAGCCAGACCCGGACTTTGATCCACCTGAAATGTAAGCCAGAAGAAAAGGGGAGGAAGGAGAAGGAAGCTACAGAATTTGATTCAACTGTGGTCCCAGCTGCTGTGTGTGCCTAGGAACAGAGCACATGGGCATTGGGGTAGAGCTAAAGAGGGAGAAGGGAAGGGGAAAGGGCAGGATTTGCCAGCATCAATACTGCTATCAAGAAATGAGCATGAACCACATCTGGGCTCCACAAAGCCATTTGGACACCAGAATAGAGGTGTCCAGGAGGGCACAGGCCATCTGCCTGTCCAGACCCTGTGCTTTTGTGCTGTGCAGAGAGTGAACTGTGCTGTCTCCTCTCCCCTGAGGGATTTCTTAATGTCAGGGGACTCCTCAGTTTTTAGCTAGGGCAAGTTCAAATCTGCTTTGTGCTGGTGGGGCCATCAGGCTGATGAAGGAGGATGTTCAGTGGTATTTTAATCACTCTTCTTCCTGGGACACGAGTGCAGGAGGGTTATCTTCACAAAGAAAAGACTGCAGAACATTTTAAAATTGAATTAATGCTTGCGATGCTTTGAAGAATATTTAGGAGATGTAGTCATGATATGAGGACACCTTGTACTCATATCCAGCCAAAGTCTTGGAGTTAGCCTCCAGCATCAGAGGAAGGTTTACATCTAAAGAGGGATAAGTTGAGCAGACAGCCTTGCTGGGCTCTCTAAAATACTCCACGTGACACAGCCTCTGCTTTCCACCCAGCTTGCAAAAGATTCAGTTCTCTGCCTCCGACAGCTGTAGAAGGATGTGGGTTTGCATGGGGTGGGAAGGTGTGGGGGGACCTGATATGGGTCTGCAACCCCAAAGCCTGCCCTTGCAGCTGGAACAGTTTCAAACTTGAGGCCTGCTCAGGTATGGACTTGGGAGTGATGGCTTCATTTCTTCTAAATGCCTGTCCAAAACAGAGGCCGCAGGAGGAAGATGAGGGGAAGAGATTCTCTCCTAGTGCAAACTTTCTCTTGAAGCAGTGTAAACAGCACTCCATGCCTACAGGCACTATAGATGGTCTTTCAAGGTGGTGGTGTTTGTGTCAGGTGCCAAACAGCCTGCCTCCTGCAGCTATAAAAATCAATCACAGCAACAGATAAAATCAGCTCCAAACCAAGTGCTTTCCATGTTAAGCAAATAGTGCATCTGGCTGCCAAGGAAATGATGTTTTGTTTCTAATGGACAGCCTGGGGGCTCAGGTATGGGAATGGTGCTGTCCAGGCCCTCGACAAGAATCACAGCTGTAGATGAAACTCCATCACCATCTGCTGGATGCACTGAAGATGGAGCTGGACTCACCCATGTTTGCCTATTAGCAAATTCACAAAATCTCTCTAAAGAAAAAAGCTTTAAATGCCAGGTTGAAAATCCTTAATTCTCTGTTTGCTGGCCACCAGGAATTTTTCTGCTCATGGACATAAGTGGCAACTACACATCTCCTGTGGGATTCCTATTTTTATTTATTGCAGCCCTGATAGATCTGAGAGGCAGTTCTTACCTCACCAAGCACAATCTGAATGCAAAAGGATGCAGCAGGGAAAGAGCAGGTTTTTAAGCAGTTTAAACAAAACACCCTCACATAATTTACATATCATGCAGCAGCCAGACTCAGGGTTCCTCCTCTGGATAAGAATGAGTTGGGAGAAAGAAACCACTGGGTCAGAGCTCATGTGGACAGTGGAAATCCCTGCAGTCACATAGTAATAACAGTGAGAACTGATTTTTTTCTATTAAAAAAAAAAATCATCCTGTCTTTATTGGATTAGGAGTCTCACTCTGGCTCCTCTTATTTATTCCCATCATCGCCTGCTGTGATGCTTCTGTGTGGCCAGAACCCGCCCAGACTGGCAGTTGTTTGTGCACGCCACATGCTCCATCCTTGCCATGCACTGGCTGAGCAGGTGCCACTTGCCCTGCTCAGGGGCAGGGATGGAGCAGGTGTCCAGCGCAGACACACACCTTGGGCTTGCCAGCACAGTAGGACACAGCACTGAGTACGTTAATACCTGTGGATCTATGGAGGCATTGGTCCATTGGCCAGCCTTGCTTCCAGGACCTGGGTGCTGCAGTCCATCACAGCATTAGCTCCTAGGCACTGAATGACTTCCTAGGGTAGCGGTCACATTTGGAGACAATTTCAGAGCCAGGAGGCAAATTCCATATCTTCATGTATCAGTGATGTCCCTCCAATCCTCCAGTGCAACAGCCCTCCCCATACTCCCTATTCTCTCAGTTTCTCACCTCTTTACATGACCAATGATTCCCAATGATGGTCTTGTAACGACAGGACAAGGAGTAAGGGGCTTAAACTGGAAGAGAGGGGACTTAAATAGCATGTTAGGAAGAAGTTCTTTACAGTGAGGGTGGTGAAATACTAGAATGTTGTGGATGCTCCCTCCCTGGAGGTGTTCAAGGCCAAGCTGGATGAGACTTTGAGCAACCCGTCTAGGGGGAGGTGTCCCTGCCTATGGCAGGGGGTTGGAACTAGATGATCTTTGAGGTCTCTTCCAACCCAAACCATTCTATGAATCTGTGGGACAAGACCTACCTCCAGCAGGACCTGCACATCAAAATTTCCTTCACTGAACCCACCTTCCAGCTTATGCCAAGTCTGCGCCAGGCCACTGCTGCAGCAATATCTCAAGCCTGCTGCATCGTTTAGATCTGGCTCTTCAATAAATGAATTGAGGTTTTAATAAGAGATAAGGGAGCCTTGCACTGTCTTGTTCAGACTAATCCTTTAATAGCTAAAAATGATAGACAACTCACTGCAACTTCTTATCTTGCGCTTTGCTTTCAATTATTAATGACCAATTTGTACTTCATTTACTTTGTTCAGAAAAATAACTACGTCTGTCACTGGTTCCAACATCTTTCCTTTTTTTTTTGCTTTTTTTTTCTGCCTCCTGCATGGGTAAAGGGATAACTTCATATAAACCCATTAAAAGGCAAAACAGACGCAGAGCCTCCTGCCCCAGTTTGCTCTCCTAACCCTCTGGAGTGTATCCAGAACCACCAGCCTCTAATATTTCTGTGCTCCTTTGATTCTGACTCACTTAAAATACTACTTGGGTTAATAATTACAGCTAGTAAAGGGACAGAGTCCTCTTAATATCCAAAGCAGTTTTCCCAGACTCTTGGACAGAAGGAAATATTTTGGTTTAAAAGCGACATAATGCACAGTTTTGAGGGAAGAATGGAGGAGTTCTAAAACCTCCCACCACAACGAGCTTACCTTATGTCTAACTATTACAAAAATATAAACACAAGGCACGTCTAAATTTCCTCACCCCCTAGAAACAGGGAACAGTCACTTTATTACACGTGATGATCTCTCTGGGCAATTAAACAAAACCTTATTTTAAGGAATGTGCCCCAGGGCATGGCTTCATGTCTTTGCATAGAACAGGTCCTTCTGCAGCACAGCTTTAAAGTTCAGCTCATCGAGGCAGGCTCAGCATTAAAAAAAAAGGAAAAAAAAAAAATCAAACAACCTTTATTCACAAAAACGAGTGTGATTGGATTACTTGAGCTCGACCCCAAAATAAGGAGGAAACTAACTACATTTCAATGATAGCTGAATGAAACGTCACAAACATTTCAAACCCTGTTGTTCTGTTAAAAGTATTTATGGAAAACTTTGGGAAAGAAAAAAAAAACAAACAACAAAACAAACCAACAACCCAAACTTGCTCACTCAAACTTGTTCAAACTTCCCTTTCAAAACCCCAAAATGAGCTTTCTTGTGGCTAACAGGTCAAGAGAGTTTCTCCTGCCCCTCTTCTCTGCCCTGGTGAGGCTACATCTGGAGTAATGTGTCCAGTTCTGGGGCACCCAGGTCAAGAGGGACATAGAACTGCTTGGGAGAGTCCAGCACAGAGCTACAAAGATGATGAAGAGAATGGAACATCTCTCTTACAAGGAGAAACTGAGGGAGCTGGGGCTCTGCAGCTTGGATAAGAAGAGACTGAGAGGTGACTCATCATTGTTTATAAACATGTAAAGAGTGAGTGCCAGGAGGATGGAGCCAGGCTCTGCACAGTGATGCTCAATGACAGGACTAGAGGCAATGGATGGAAGCTGAGGCATAGGAAGTTTCATGTAAACATGAGGAGGATTTTTTACCCTGTGAGGGTGACAAAACACTGGAACAGGCTGCCCAGGGGGGTTGCGGAGTCTCCCTCTCTGGAGATATTCAAAACCTGCCTAGACACATTCCTGAGTGATCTGGTATAGGTGATCCTGCTCTGGCAGGGGGGTTGGACTGAATGAGCTTTCAAGGTCCCTTCCAGCCCCTGAAATTCTGTGGTTCCTTGATTTCTAAACCCTAGACAAAACCACTGCTTCAGTGCAAAGCCTTTGTAATTCTTTTCCAAACACCTTGCTAAAATAAGGAAGCACACTGAATTTAAGGAAACAGGATTTTCTGATTGAAAACCAATCACAGAACTTTAGAGGTTGGAAGGGACCTCTAGAGATCGAGTCCAACCTCTCTGCCAAGAAATAAAATACATTCATTAACTTAAATTACTCCGTTTGGATTTTTGAAGGAGCTCATTTTTTTGTATTTTGTGGGTTCTTTTTGATGGAGAAAGCTGAACCATCCAACTAAAGAGGTGCCGTTAAGCACAACGCAAAGGACCTGGGAACATGAAGGTGTCTAAACCTCCAGCATGCTGGGGAAACCAGAGGCTATAAATGGCCAGCCAGCCAGTGAGACAAAGCAATGCTGCTGAATTATGATCATTAAGGAAGAGGAAATATTAACACTGGGAAAAAAAAAAAAAAGAAAAGGCCTTTCACAGCTTTCTGACAGGTAGAGGTTTAATTGTCCTTCTCCATCCTGCAGAGACAAGAGGAAGGCTGATTCCCAGAGATGCCCAGCACTGCTGCTAAAATTGGGCTTCAGCTAAGTTTAGTGAGCACAAAGTAAAATTTTCCACAAATATCCAAAAAGAGCAACCCATCACCCCCTTCCTGAGTCTCATCCAAAAGAGAACAACAAACCAACAAAAGAGTGGCTGTCAATGGGTCCATGTCCAAGTGGAGACCAATGACAAGCAGCAGAGTCCCTCAGGGATCAGTCCAGGGACCAGTCTTGTTCAACATCTTTGTGGGCGACATGGACAAAGGCATTGAGTACACCCTCAGCAGGTTTGCTGATGACACCAAGCTGTGTGGTACAGCAGACAGGCTGGAGGGCAGGGGTGGCATCCAGAGGGACCTGGACAGGCTGCAGAGGTGGGCACAAGGCAACCTCATGAGGTTCAACAAGGCCAAGTGCAAGGTCCTGCAGCTGGGTCGAGGCAATCCCAAGCACAAATCCAGACTGGACAGTGACTGGCTGGAGAGCAGCCCTGAGGAGGGAGACTTGGGGGCTCTAGTGGACAAGAAGTCTGGGCTGCATCAGAAGTGTGGCCAGCAGGTCGAGGGAGGTGATTCTCCCCCTCTACTCTGCTCTGCTGAGACCCCACCTGGAGTATTGCATCCAGTTTTGGAGCCACTATTAGAAGAGGGATGTGGACATGCTGGAGTGTGTCCAGAGAAGGGCCACGAGGATGCTCAGAGGGCTGCAGCACCTCTGCTATGAAGACAGACTGAAAGAGTTGGGGCTGTTCAGTCTGGAGAAGAGGAGGCTCCCAGGTGACCTTATTGTGGCCTTCCAGTATCTGAAGGGGACCTACAGAAAAGCTGGGGAGGGGCTTTTGAGGCTATCAGGTAGGGACAGGACTAGGGAGAATGGGGCAAAGCTGAAGGTGGGGAGATTCAGATTGGATGTGAAGAGAAAGTTATTCAGCATGAGAGTGGTGAGGCCCTGGAATGGGTTGTCCAGGGAGGTGGTTGTTGCCACATCCCTGGAGGTGTTTAAGGCCAGGCTGGCAGAGGCTGTGTCCAGCCTAATCTAGGGTAGTATGTCCCTGGGCATGGCAGGGGGGTTGGAACTAGATGATCCTTGTGGTCCCTTCCAACCCTGACTGACTCTATGATTCTAAACCAAAGGTGAAGCACTGGTTTTATAGACATGCTCCAGCCAGCTGTTAAGAAGCCATCTCAGGTACCAATTACACAGCAGCACCCACATAGTATGGAGCTCACTGAAAGAGGCTGCTTTTGGGGGGCATCTTGGAGTTCTTCCAAGAAAATGCATTATGTGCCACTGACAGTTCTGTGGCATTTATAAATTCTGTTTTCTTTGGGTAGGTAGCAGCCACTGGTGCCTGAAGTACCAAGATAACAAAACGATCAAGGCAGCAGTAAACCCAAAACTCAGGAAATGTCACTTGGGTTTCAGCATTCCCAAAGCAGGATCAGAGTTAAATTGTGATCTGTTAAGAGTTAATGAATTACAAGGTTAATTTGTAATCATCATCTGCCAGCAAGCCCGCAAGGTGAAAATGCCAGAAGCAGGATTCCTCACTCATTTCTCCACTCGACAGAGATTTTACTGCTGGCAGAGGTAGAAGACCCTTCCACATCTCTGTGAAAATGCTCACGCAGCACTCAAGACCCAATGCAGAGGCACAGTGATGTTACCCAGTTTCCTGTTCCTTTCCTTTTCACTGCTGGCACTCCGTGGGCTTTTCTGACTGGCAGAGACACTAAGCAAACATTTTCCAGAATATCCTTCACAAAGCCATCAAATCTCTACTAGAGATGCCCCTGATCTTGGGGCTCAGAGATGAAGAGCCAGTCAGATCACCAGTCAAAGCATTCTGATCAAGCTGTTTCTCCACAAACCCTCAGCAAGTTTGCTGATGGCCCCAGCAGACAGGCTGGAGGGCAGGGATGGCATCCAGAGGGACCTGGACAGGCTGGAGAGGTGTGCACGAGCCAACCTCAGAAGGTTCAACAAGGCCAAGTGCAAGGTCCTGCATCTGGGTTGAGGCAATCCCAAGCACAAACACAGGCTGGGCAGTGACTGGCTGGAGAGTAGCCCTGAGGAGAGGGACTTGGGGGTGCTGGTGGACAAGAAGCTCAACATGAGCCAGCAGTATGCACTTGCAAACCAGAAAGTCAACCAGATTCTGGGCAGCATCAGGAGAAGTGTGGCCAGCAGGTCGAGGGAGGTGATTCTCCCCCTCTACTCTGCTCTGCTGAGACCCCACCTGGAGTACTGCATCCAGTTCTGGAGCCCTTATTACAAGAGAGATGTGGACATGCTGGAGTGTGTCCAGAGAAGGGCCACGAGGATGCTCAGAGGGCTGCAGCACCTCTGCTATGAGGACAGACTGAAAGAGTTGGGGCTGTTCAGTCTGGAGAAGAGGAGGCTCCCAGGTGACCTTATTGTGGCCTTCCAGTATCTGAAGGGGACCTACAGAAAAGCTGGGGAGGGACTTTTGAGGCTCTCAGGTAGTGAGAGGACTAGGGGGAATGGAGCAAAGCTGGAGGTGGGGAGATTCAGATTGGATGTGAGGAGGAAGTTGTTCAGCATAACAGTGGTGAGGCCTTGGAATGTGTTGCCCAGGGTGGTGGTTGGGGCCCCATCCCTGAAGGTGTTTAAGGCCAGGCTGGCAGGGGCTGTGTCCAGTCTAATCTAGGGTAGGGCATCCCTGGGCATGGCAGGGGGGTTGGAACTAGATGATCTTGTGGTCCCTTCCAACCCTGACTAATTCTATGATTCTATTTCCATTTCATCTAGGAAAGATGCCCAGACCTGGAAGGCTGAGGTTTACCTCCTATTCACTCAGCACGGCAATACTGGCAGGGACAGGAACCCCATATTCAGAATAAGGTAAACATCAGCCTCCCAGGCCACCTATCTGTGCCTCTCTTTGCTTACTGGAAAAAGAACTTATATTTTATTTCCAGATATTGCAGTATCTGAAACTGTTCAGGTATTTTAGATTCTTTTCACCATGACTGAAGACTAGACCCACTGCTTTTACACAACCTGGGTATTCTCAGATCTAGGGAATAATCTGGATTCTTCTCTTCTTTCACAAGGGGGAAAGGGGCAAGCCTTTTTCCCCACCACCCGTCCATTTTGCCCACGGGCATTCTTCAAACAGTGCTCTTCAAACAGAACACAGTATTCCAGCTGAGACCTTATCCGGATGAACTGGAAGGTTTTGCCCTGTGTTTGTCTGTGGTGTGCAGGAATATGGAATCTTTGCAAGATGTTTGACCTTAAAGGTGTCGAGGTACTTGAACATATCCAGAGAAGGGCACCAAGGTTGGTGAGGTGGCTGGAGCACAACGCTGTGAGGAGTGGCTGAGGGAGGTGGTAGGAGAAGAGGAGGCTCGGGGCAGACTTTATTGCTCTCTCCACCTACCTGAAGGGAAGCTGTAGCCAGGTGGGGGTTTGTCTCTTCTCCCAGCAACCAGCAATAGAAGAAGAGGACTTAGTGTTGAGCTGTGCCAGGGCAGGTTTAGGCCAGACATTAGGAAGAAGTTCTTCACAGAAAGAGTGATTGGCACTGGAATGTGCTACCTGGGGAAGGAGTCACCATTCCTGGAGGTGTTTAAAAGGAGGCTGGACAAGGCACTTAGTGCCATGGGTTAGTGAATTAAAAGGGATAGGTGATAGGTTGGACTCAGTGATCTTCAAGTCTTTTCCAACCTGATTCTGTGACATAACTGCATACCACTTGGGACTCTGTTCTGCTCGTGATCTACTTTAGTTGATCTTGATTTATCCATCAAAGCTTTCTTCAAAGAACTGCTACACAGCCAAGTGTGGTCCCTGTTCTGTGCCTGTGCATTTAGTTTTTCTTCTCTGTTGTATCACCTTATACTTTCCTGGTTTAATTTAATTATTCCTTTCACCTTCAGATCTTTCCAAAATATATCACTGCCATTGGGATCATAACAACTTCCAGTGTACCACTTGGCTCTCCCAGATTTTGTTACCTACAAATGGAAAGGGTAAACTGTCTCCTCCTTTTGTCAAGTCACTAATGCAGGTAGTGAATAGATGGGACTCTGAACAGATGCTGGTGGAATTATCTCCTCTACTAATAGTAACTCTTCCACTCTGTAATTCTTCTGTTCTGACTGTGAACTGCATTTTAAGGAGAGAAAAAAGATGCACTCAGTACTCAAACAAATGCAGCTTTCTTCAAACTACTATAGCTTGAAAATACAAGACAGCATCAGAAGTAACGTGGAAATTAGGAGCAGAAGAATGGGCTCATAGGTGTCACTGAGCTCCAGATGTAGGTTTCCTCACCTGTCAGAGATTGCTGCTCTGTAGAACACTTGAGACCAAGTGACTGCAAAAACAATCAGTTTTATAGCAATATTACTGTGCTGGACAAAACTCTCTTCATGCAAAACACTCATAGCAATAAAGCCATTTATTGAAACCTGGCACTGCACAGCTACATACACATAGAATGGTTTAGGTTGGAAAGGACCTCAAAGATCATCCAGTTCCAACCCCCTTGTGCCATAGAACACTCCCCTCCCACTAGAACAGGTCACTCATGGACTCATCTAGCCTGGCCTCAAACACCTCCAGACCTACCTACTTTGTTAAAAGCCTTTTGTTTCTCTGTCCATGCAGATAAAATTTGAAAGTCTCTTTGGGGTTTATGTTCTCCCAGGTCTGAACTCTGACATAACACAGCAATGAGCATTTCATACCTGCTTCTTTCCAAGAACCAGGAAGTTCCTCATTGTTACAACAGCATCGACTACAATACTTTTTGTTCAGTTTCACTAACAGGTGGAATTAATAAGGACAAGAGCTCTCACCCAGCAAATGCAACACGAATGAATATCTGTAAAAGACTGCAAAGAAAACATTTCACATAGCAATTCAGATCAGCATGGGTCTTACCTTGGAAATAGAGGGCTACAGAAAACTTAAGTGTACCAAAAGACAGAACAAAGCAGAGCCCTCAAATCAAGTGATCTTTCTACATAAGCATGACAAGCTTTTATTGCAAGAAAAGTGAATTAAGTAAAAACCAGAGAGAAATGCTTTATGTGACATTTGGGATTTTAAAAGACTGAGAAATAGGAAGACATTTAGGAAAGAACACTATGTAAGGTCATCACCAATAAGAATTGGGTTTTATTCAAGCTCTTGACAATAATTGAATTTAAGCTTCCTGCCTCAGCTTGGAGTTGTCAATTAATTGGATCTTGCATGCATGTGAACATTGCCAGAGGCCTCTTAAAGAATCAGTTGATCACAAATTTCTTTTTTTTTTTAATTCCCCCTGAAGAGTGAAACTGCATCTCTCCTTCTCACTTTAAGTAGTGACCATCTATGCAGGTTCCATCATATTAGATCCCCACACCAATTGATTCAGATTTACCAGCTGCTGTCAGAACTGCTGACAGGTGCCTATTGTACTACAGGTCAGCCTGAAATCATCAGGAGAATAAACAGTCGGCAGCATCAGAATCATCCCAGACTCCTGATTGACACTCCCCACCCCTCTGGCTCCCTGTAAAGTGACAGGAATGTTTAAAGATTAAGCCATATACAAGAGCCTTGCAAAGATAGAGAAAGAGAGAAGAAATGTGGCACCTCCACTTCACAACACAATAAAGAGTGACTCAGGAGTCAGGATGGCACCTGTCCAATTTTTAAATGGTTCTGTCCATACATCTACAACGGAAGATTTAAATGGTTTAATTTCAGAAACTACCTGGAGTGGGACAAAGTTATTGAATGGATTATTTTAGCAGGCTATTAAAAAAAACCAACAACCAAAACAACAACAAAAAAACACTTCTTAAATGTCGTATTAGCAAACAGTTTAATTTATTAAAATGACTCCAGTACATCTCTGTGCTTCTACAACAGACACAGCATTACACATCACAGGTAAAATGTGGTAACATTCTCAAGGAAGCAGTATCAGCCTCATTAGCAGAGAAACATGAGCTACAGTATCTTACACCACCTCCCAGCTCAATCACCTTCTAGGTGGTGATTCTGATACTTCTCCGTGGAGCAGGCAGTCAGCTGAACTCAAGTGTGTGATATGCTTCCTAAGCAAAGACAGGTGAATAAAGCCCTATACTGTCAAGAGAGAAGGCAGTTATGCCTCCAATGTCAGTGGGAGTAGAACATAAATGTATTAACAGGTATATTAACAAGTTTATAATCCCTGGGGACCTGGGTGGCCGTGGTGGCACAGGAAGTGAAAATCTACATTTTAATCACTCTGGAAACGTGAGACCTACAGGATGCATATGGGAAGATTAGGTGTCTCATATCAGGAAAGAAAGATCCTGGCCTAGAAAGACTTTCACACCTGAGTTAAATGCTCATAAGACTCACCTAAGTCTTTGTAAGAGAAGAGTCTTAAAATATACCTGTGGTAATTGAAGGCCAGTCCTTCCCTGTTTACTGGTTAACTTTACTGGAAATTAACCTGGCATTCTGTCAGCACAGGAAACATGAGAGGTTAATAACATCAGAAGACACTGGAGGTATAAATACAGTGCAAAAGTGTTGGATTTAGTTTTTGACTGTTACAGCCTGGTAATGTTCTATTCTGTGCTTTGTTTTCAGGGAAAAGCATTGTTGCCATGTGTCAGAATGCACACACTTGCATATATATATATATATATATATATATACACACAGGCACACCTGCAGAATGCAAAGGCTTCCAGGGCCATTACGACTCAGTGCTGATTTCTCCACATGCAGCCCTTTTTTTCTTACAAAATCAAACCAGTTTTAGAGGTGCCTCCTCCCTCTGCACATAAACATAATCATTAATGTGTCTTCACATGCATTAATACCCTACTCACGCACTGATTTATATTAACCAGATTCATTGTCTTTATTATTTTAATGTAAGACATAAATATTCTACCCAGAACACTCCCAGGGCCACAGTACTCCTGGGTTTTATGGTAACTAATACATCAGTTGGCAAAACATTCTTAATAAAAGGACTCAAGTTTTGTATGGGTTGGTTGTTTTTTTTTTGCTTCATGTAAGAATCTATTTATGTACAATCTTTGCTGTTAGTACACTTCAGATTTACCGAAATGCAGTAAACTGTTAAGAGCTCATTATTTAGAAGCACCTCATTTTTTTCTTTTTTGACATAAAATGGAAGCCATCAGCAACAACCATGGTAGGAAAACATTCACTAGATTAACAAACAGTGCATGTTAGTAGCACGAGACAAAACAGTTTGCCTAAAGAGCTAGTAGACTTCATAAAAATTATGGGTGATGTAGTCACTGCCCTGCTGAGACAGCAGAAGGACATAAAACCAAAAGTGACTCTAGGGTCAGTTTCTATCCATATCAACCTAGCTTTGGTTCAGAAATATTTTGTCAGTGTTGTAGAGCACCTGGTTTAGTGACAAGACACATGCGTCTCACAGTGCTAACAGTGGTACCGTTAATAAACTATAAACTGCAGCTTCCAAATATTAATAGCATTTAATAAAAAATTTACAGAAATATTCTCCTTGACAAACGTGCAGTACAAATGCAAGCTCCTTGGCCACAAACTCCAGTCTGATGCATGGGTTTTGTGCTGGCGTTAACAGTGCAAGTGCTGAGATTCAAGTATGCTTTCCCGTATTTATGTTAAGCAACAGAGACTGCGCGATGAAGGCTGGGGGTGGGGGGGGTACTTTCTGCTCACAAGGCCAGGGTGCAAGAACCAAGAGGAACCTTGAAATGTTTGATTTCCTTCACAGAGAAGGCAATCAAAGCGAGGCAAAACAGAATTTCGCAAGCAAACCAGCTTCACATACCATTATTGCTTCAGCTAGATCAGCTGTACTAAAATACAGGACCGCAGGTTGCAATCTAATCTCCACTCACATGAAGAGATGATGAAATCTACAGTGCAAGTGCTCCATGCAAAAAGGATCAGACTGCAAGACCAGAGTCCCAGAATTTATTAACCATTCAGTTTTGTCTATAAATTGCTGCAAGTCAGTTAGATTGCAGTCAAAACCACAATGTTCATGAGGTTTCTGTCTTTCTAGAGGTTAGTACTTCATGCCAATTTAGATCTGCTCAACGAGACAGTACAGTATGAACACTTGCAGAAGTTATTGCTGAAATTGTTAGGGCCAAAATTAATTTTTTTTTCCTCATAAAATCAAATTTTTAGTCCATTAAAAAAAAAAAAATCTGACATTCTATTATTTAAAAAAGAAACAAAACCCATCCAGACAACAAGAAGAAGACAAAAACAAACCACACAACAAAGAACCCAACTTAATAGCTTTTTTTTTCCCCCCCCCCAATTAAATAATCACCTAAGATTTTACAAGATATTCACATTCAGGCAACTGTCTCCTGACTTTGAGCTGGCTGAATGACAGCTACCATAACAAAACCAAGAATGCTACTCTCACCTTCTTCATGACAGCAGAGATTAGTGCAATTTACCACTGCACTACACATCTACAATAGTGCAAGTTGTGCCTGCTGACCTTTCTTCACAATCATCTGCTACATGATCGTTGCTCTCAGATGTTTGTTAAGTGTTATTCTCATTAGAGTTTTGGCATTTATGTTAATGATTATGAAAAACTATGGCTTTATCCATGAAGTATTTATCATGTGTAAGCAACAAAA
>VWZI01021770.1:128429-141628 GCA_013396835.1 Psilopogon haemacephalus | reverse complement strand
AAAAAAAAAAAAAAAAAAGTAACCATTTATTTAAAACAATAAAACTGAACCGGAATCAAAGTTTACTTCTTTAATGCCATAAAGCTGCATTGCCACTAAACTCAAGATCTCAGGGTTAGCTACAGATCACCAATATATGGATTTGTGCAACTGTTACAGTCTTTAAAAGTAGATTTAAAATGTAACACTGATAAAAGTTCATTCTTAATTTTAAATCTAATTCTCATAATTTCTCTTGGTTTTTTTTTGGGGGGGGGGGCGGTTTTTGCAACATGTTTAATTCTTGTATCCAAAATGTCATCTGAGGATCAGTGTATTACAACAGGATTGGGACTTAAGAAACCCATAAATGCATACATAAGAAGGCACTTGTCTTCCAGTAGTTCAAGTCAGAGAAGGCCTTACATAGACAGTGGCACCTTACACTTTGAAGGATTAGCAAACGTCCCCAGGCTTTGACACAGTCTCAAAACCTGGCTTCACGTCCCTGGACAAAGGTGCCAAGTGTGGTTTATATTACCATGAAGCTCATGACGAATTCCAGTAGCCTTTGCCTGTTGCGTTGAGGTAGGAACATAGTGCTGAGTTCCAAAATGGTGTCTCTCTTTTGTTTTGTCTGGTTGAAAACCTAAAGCACAACATGAAGGTATGTAAGTGTCAACATGTTCAAGGAATCTCCTTTCTTGGCTCAAACCAACACAGAACCAAAGAAAGGTCTGGGTGTGAAGGGCCCTTCAAAGGTCATCTAGACACAGAATCACAAAATTAACCAGGTTGGAAAAGACCTTTGAGATCTTCGAGCCCAACCTATCACCCAACACCTTCTTAATTAAATAAACCATGGCACTAATTGCCTCATCAAGTCTCCAAAATCCCTCTGCAACAAGCAGGGGCATCCTCTGCTAGATTAGGTTGCCCAGGGCCCTGTTGAGCCTCACTTCCACAGAATCTCAGAATGTCAGAGGCTGGAAGGGACCTTGAAAGCTCATTCAGTCCAACACCCCTGCCAGAGCAGGATGACCTATACCAGATCACTCAGGAATGCATCCAGGAAGGTTCTGAATATCTCCAGAAAGGGAGACTCCACAGCCTTCCCGGGCAACCTGTTCCAGTATTTAATCACCCTCACTGAAACAATTCCTAGAGCCCCCAACACAAGAAGGACATGGAACTATTTGAGCTGTCCAGAGGGAGGCCATGAAGATGCTCAGAGGGCTGCAGAAGCTCTGCTATGAGAACAGGCTACAAGAGCTGGGGCTTTTCAGTCTGGAGAAGAGAAGGCTTCCAGGAGACCTTGTAGTAGTCTTCCAGTATCTGAAGGGGGCCTACAGGAGTGCTGGGAAGGACTATTGACAAGGTCTTGTTATGACAGGATGAGAAATAATGGGTTTAAACAGGTAGAGGGGAGATTTTAAACGGGATCTTAGGAGGAAGTTCTTTCCAGTGAGGGTGGTGAGACACTGGAACGGGTTGCCCAGGGAGGTTGTGGCTGCTCCCTCTTTGGAGGTGTTGAAGGTCAGGCTGGACAAGGCCTTGGGCAACCTGTTCCCTGTCCCTGCATATGGCAAGGGCTTGGAACTTGATGATCTTTGAGGTCCCTTCCAACCTAAACCATTCTATGATTCTGTGATTCTATGGAGTAGAGCAGAGGAAGTTCATTTGCTGTGAATAACAATGTCCAGCCACCTTGTGCTCATCTAAGTGGGTTCTCAGAGGCAACAAGTCCCCTGTTTTGCAATGTGTGCTCTTCTACACATCTGAGCCTTTAGGAAAGTAAAACACTCAAAATTCACCAGACTTTTGCAGCTACATTCACAGATTAAAAACAGGAGAGGTTCCCTGAATTGTTAAAACTGCTCATTATTAAAATGAAACTTCATCTCCAGCTTTGATCACCAAACACTTACCCCAATGTCCTTAAAGACTTTCACTGCATTTTTCACATGACTGTAGGTAGCACTCTCAGCTGCAAGAAAACAAAACAAACCAGAGATAAACAATCTGCCATTGAATTTGGGCTACACTGTGCTGGGAAGAGTAGTTAAAAATCAGTTTAACGTACCATAAACAGCAACATTCCTCTCTGTCCTGCTTATTAAGTGCCTGTGTAACTTTTGAAGGTATTCAGATTCTGAAACAGGACCACTGAAATTGTGTACAAAGGTGACAGCAGCACTGTATGCCTCCAATAAAGGTCCCAATAACCTCTGCAGGAAAGTGATATACTGCTGATGCTCTTGAGACTGGCTCACCTGAAAAAAGGGAAGCAAGAGCATAAGCAACAGAGACCAGTGGCAACGAGAGATCACCTGCAACACAGTAAGTGACAAACAGCAGATAAAACAACTCTCAGTTCAAAAAAGGAGTGTGGGGGCACAATACAACACACACAAGAACACTGCCAAAAAAAAGTTTATCAGGAGGGACAAAACAAGACACTGCACATGACAGATGAATACTCCTTTTTCCTCAGCTCCATGATTTTAATAACTACTTTCCTAAAATAAACTGAAAGACATTACACTGTTCTGCAGCCAACAGAATGGCTGCCAAACACTCACAAAGATGGACAAGTTTCCAAGCGTTAACAAGATGCTCTCAAATTCTGTGTCAGCCCTGAGAGAAAACTGGCAATATGTCTAAAACCAACATGATCAATCTGTGAGGTGAAATTTAGGTTGAAAATAAATGCCAGCCAGATGTGCCCCTTTTTGAGTGGACACTCTCAAGAATAAGACATTTAGACACTAAGATATATGAGCCTTTCTCAGTTTTCATGGCACTAACCATTGCACTTCCACCTTCCTCTAAGATTATCTGATGTGTTCTCAGCTCTCTGCTGGGAAGGGACTTTTTACAATGGCTTGCAGCGACATCATGAGGGGCAATGGCTTTAAGCTGGAAGAAGGGAGAATTAGACTGGAGATTACAAAGAAATTCTTTACAGCGAGAGTGGTGAGACACTGGAACAGATCTTGCCCAGGGATGCTGTGGATGCCCCCTCCCTGTAGGTGTTTAAGGCCAGGCTGGTTGAGGCCTTGAGTAACCTGGTCTACCAGGAGGTGTCACGGCCCATGGCAGGGGGTTGGAACTGGATCTTTAAAATCCCTTCTGACCTAAACCATTCTATAAATCTACAAAAGAAAGGTGTTTCATAGAATCACAGAATGGTTTAGGTTGGAAGAGACCTCAAAGATTATCCAGTTCCAACACCCCAACATAGGCAGGGACACCTCCCACTAGAACAGGTTGCTCAAAGACTCATCCAGCCTGGCCTTCAACACCTTCAGGGAGGGAGCAGCCAAAATCTCCCTGGGCAATCCGTTCCAGTGTCTCACCACCCTCACTGGAAAGAGCTTCCTCCTAACATCCTGTTTAAATCTCCCCTCTGCCAGTTTAAACCCATTACCCTTTGTCCTGTCATTACAAGACCTTGTGAATAGTCCCTCCCCAGCCCTCCTGTAGGCCCCCCTCAGATACTGGAAGGCTACTATAAAGTCTCCTGGAAGCCTTCTCTTCTCCAGGCTGAAAAGCCCCAACTCTCTCAGCCCATCCTCATAGCAGAGCTGCTCCAGCCCTCTGAGCATCTTCGTGGCCCTCCTCTGGACTCTCTCCAACAGTCTCACTGACTGTAGCAAAATACAACAGACCAACACCATGAGCCAGCAAAAGGAACCCCAAGCTACCATTTTACCCCTCTCAAGCAAGCCTCTTGTACCTCTTGCAACAGGCTTCAACATTACCAGCCTTAGAGTGATATTACCTTCAGGTAGCAATCTCTCTGCTCTTCTCCAAAATCACTGTCTTCATCTTCCTCATCACTTCTCCAGGACAATGGCTCAGGAAGTTTTTTATCCCATTGCTGTTCTGTAAGACCTGGGCTAACATCCTCCTGATCATCCTGCTTAAATTTGAAAGACAAAGTGGTAAATATGTAAAAAATCCAAACCTAGGCAAACAACAGATATATTGTATAATCTCATCTGACTTAATCCATTCACTATGTGTAAGGAATATTTCTTAGTTTTTGAAGAAGACACCAGAATGAGAGAAGTATTTTTTTAAAAAAGCATGAGTCAATCAATTAACAAGAAATTTATCAATGTTTCCTGCAAGTAGTAAAGAGAAATAATTAGAAGGGGCAGAAGCTAGCTACCCTTCTTAGAGAATAGCTTGCAAAACCACTTCCAACCTGTCTGAAGTCATCAAGCAAAAATTCCTTACAGTGTTTGTGCTGATTATGCAAATTCTTGACATTTTAGAAGCAGTAAGAGGGTACAGAGGTTAGTTAATAAATTTCCGGAGGGTATATAGCTCCTTTTATAAGCCTCCAAATGTTGCCCAAGTGGTAGGTATTAGACAACACAAACAAGTACTTACATACCACCTAACAGCTACACACAGTAAAGTACCAGCTTAGCAACTGTTGTGGGTTTAGGACAAATTCTCCTGCCATAGAGATAAAAGTCTTCTAGGGACCAGAAAGTCTTCTTAGGTGGATGGACAGGATATTGTAAACTGTTATTCTGGTTTCCTCTCCTGTATCTCCCCATATAACCAGACATCACAACCAGTTCTGGCCCTCTCTCCCTTTTCTCTGCTCCTGGCACATGTGGACATTATCTCTGGTTTGTGTGGAAGGTTGCAGCCTTCTTGGCAAGCTAATTTCATAGAATCAATCACGGTTGGAAGGGACAACAAGGATCATCTAGTTCCAACACCCCTGCCGTGCCCAGGGACACCCTACCCTAGATCAGGCTGCCCACAGCCTCATCCAGCCTGGCTTTAAACACTTCCATGGATGTGGCCCCAACCACCTCCCTGGGCAACCCATTCCAGGGTCTAGCTACACCACTGGGGGCAGTTCAGCCTACTCCTGGGCCTGCTGAGGTTGAGTGAGGAAGAGGCACCGGAAGCTCTTGGAAGGTTTGGCCTGGTAGATCCAGGTGGTGCATACATATTCCTTTGCCCTGAATACCTTTTTTATTTCTCTCTATATATTTTGTAAGTGACATTCACATTTACCCTCCAATTCTTGTGAGTGTTTTTATTTTACTCCCCTGGGGGGCTAGAATACCTTACTGTCCTTTTGCCTTGGGCAGCTCATGGCTCAAAACTTGGTCAGCAATCTGAGAGAAGGACCCTCAAGAGAGGCTTCATGCATGAGTAGACAGAGGTGCATATCTACTCCTGTCCACACTTTTATTACTCATGTTCACAGGCATGGACCATTCAGGTCCCTACCTAATCCTTCGATTAGCATTTTTTTTAGATTTATCTAATAATGATTCTAATCTACTAAATGACATGATATTTCCTAATAAAAAGCAAGCAGTAGTAACTGCAAAGGAAGAGAGGGTTTAATATCCAGGTAAATCATAAAATGGTTTAGGTTGGAAAAGACTTCAAAGATCATCCAGTTCCAAGCCCTCCCTGCCATAGGCAGGGACACATCCCACTAGAACAGGTCGCTCAAGGACTCATCCAACATGGCCTTGAACACCTCCAGGGAGGGAGCAGCCACAACCTCCCTGGGTAACCTGTGCCAGTGTATCACCACCCTCACTATGAAGAACTTCTCCCTAAAATCCAGGTTAAATCTCCCCTCTTCCAGTTTAAACCCATCACTCCTTGTCCTGTCATTACAAGACCTTGTGAATAGTCCCTCCTCAGCCTTCCTGTAGGCTCCTTTCAGATACTGGAAGACTACTACAAGGTCTCCTGGAAGCCTTCTCTTTCCCAGGCTGAAGAGCTATAGATATATAGATAGATAGAATCTATGCTTATATATATTAAAAATGGAAGCAGTGGAGCAGTAGCCATTAACAAATAGACCAGAAGCAGCTCTAAGTCTGCTTTGAAACTCTGGATTGCTGCAAGAAAGCAGCCAAATATGTAACTCCTTACATTTTGTTGCTTCCTCCAGGGCACCAAGGTTTATTTACTGTCCAAAAAGAAAATCTGAAGAAACAAAAGTATGTTGAGTCAGCTACCCCCTGGTCTCCAGGATTTCTTTACACAGCATGCCTCTGGCACACTGCAGCACACAGCAACTCCAATACATCCCTGAAACCTCAAGCTGTGCTGGGCAAAGGAGGTTTACAATAAATTCTGAGATCAGTGAGAACGGCTTGGAGAGTGACAAAAGATCTGGACTACTGACTCCCATAGAGCACAAAGTAAACATTCATGTAGCTCTGCTACAAGAACTTATTGTGACCTTCCAGTATCTGAAGGGGGCCTCCAGGAAAGCTGGGGAGGGACTTTTTAGAATGTCAGGTAGTGATAGGACTAGGGGGAATGGAGCAAAACTAGAAGTGGGTAGATTCAGATGGGGTGTTAGGAAGAAGTTCACTGGGAGGGTGGTGAGACACTGGAAAAGGTTGCCTAGGGAGGTGGTGGAAGTTCCATCCCTAGAGGTCATTAAGGCCAGGCTGGACAGGGCTCTGAGCAACCTGTTCCAGTGTGACGTGTCCCTACCCATGGCTGGGTGGTTGGAACTGGATGATCCCCTTGAGATCCCTTCCAGCACCCACAACTCTATGATTTAAACAGGTTTCAATAATAAAATAAGTCTCCATTTCACAAGGCACTAAAAATATGTCTTGTTTAACGACACAAAGACATTGCATACAGTCATTCATAGCACCAGGGGATGACTACACACCAGTGTCTGGTGCTTACAGTGGTAGGTATGAAGTAGTATCAGTCCTGGACTTGTTGTTACAAACTTTCAGTAACAGTATATGTTTAGAACAAGACTTCCAGCTAAGGGTAAACTACCTACTACTCAAATCAAGCAGAGAAAACAAATATCATTTATTATCTCCACTGCCTTACCTCGGCCACCAGAAGAATGCCATACTGTATCAGCCTTTCCACGGATTCATGGCAAACTTGATATATCACCTGGCAAGGCTGCACAACATAAAACAAATAGACTGAAAAAAAAAAAATCAAATCTTTACAGCAACACCAGTTCCCTGTGGAGTATGAATGCTTCAGATACAGCAATATTCTTCCTTTAAGCAAGTTCCTACACTTTTGCTGCCATAATCCTATAGCACCACTCACATTTACTCTGGCAGTCATTCTAATTACAGTGAAATGAGGTACTTAAAATGTGTTCTTTTTTTTTTTTTTTTGAGGAAATGCATTACTACACTGGGAGTAAGCCACATTAAATATTCTCCCCTTTTAACCACCTCTAACCAAATTTTGGGTTGTTAATTCTGAAATAATCATAAAACTAAAAATCATTGGGACTCACGATGTGATTTGTTTGTAAACTGAAGGAAAGTACAGTCTTAAGAAATTCTCTTCTGTTTTTTGAAGCTGAATTAAAAAGAAACCAAGCTCTTTGACATTATTCATAATCATGTATTCTAACTAAAAACAAACAAACAAACAAACTCTGAAAATGGATAAGATTATTAAAGAACTCCACCATATGAGCTACATCAGTGCCCAGACAAAAATAGTTGGTTTGGCATATACTTCTGTTTTACAAAAGTCAGAGATGTGTACAAATCCAAGAACTGATTCAAGAGTCTCTAGAACCCCATGTAGTAAACATGACAAAAAACAATACCTAGCATTTCAAATTGCAAGTATATAGAGTGTTAAGTATGCAGTATCTGAAAACTGAGATATCATCTCTCTTGTTTTGTAACAAAATAAAAAACAGAGTCATGCCATGTTTTAAAATTGCCACTAAGTAATAGGTGTGTCCCACTCCTACACAGATTAAGACTACCTTTAGAACCTGGAGCCCGAGTTCCCAGTGTCATTTCAATCACCTATGCAATGTTTTAAGTGGGAAAAAAAATAACCAAACAAACTGAAATAGTTTGGGCAGGATGCAGCTGTAGTCACCCTGGTTTAATGAAAGAATCTGTGATTCAAAATCTGTTGGAAGCCATTGAGAAGCCCAACCTCCAATCTGGGAAGCTGACAGAGCAAGGAGCTTTTCCTTCTCAGGAAAGGCCTAAAACCACCACAGCAAAAATGCATTATGCATGCATTTAACGTGCATCCCTGAAAACAGATCAACTGATTTTGTCTCATCTTGCCAAGGAAACAAGATAGCAACAGGAATTTGGCAAGTTAATTTAAGTGTGATCTTAGGCCAAACATCTCTTGGATGATCTATTTTGATTATATTCAGTCTCTCTATACCCATTACCCTCAGACTGTACTTACAGTGAACACATCAGTACTATGACACTTAAGAAAGCACCAATTAATTTTGAAGTGCTACACACTGTTACAAGCAGAACAAAAACCTGACTAGTGGACCAATTAATGCAATTACTTACCAAAGACACAGTAAATTCATTAGAAAGCAAGTAACACAAGCTGGCAGCTTTTCGGACCAGGTGTTCTTGGCTTATCAAACTGGGAGAAACACCATTGGTACTGTTTCTGTACCTCCTACTCTGAATTGCATGAAGACTGCAGGCTAGAGCAGAAACAAACATAGACAAAATTTATTTTTCCGAAGAGCTTTCTAGCAAAGAAGCTTTAAAAATTTTGGTTTGTCTATTTCTAGGCTTAAAAGCAGTCAAAACACTCAATTTAGTTGAAGAATTAAGATAGAATTCATCACTGTTTTGTTTCTGACCAATACACGTCAGATGAAACCAAAGGTTCATTAAAATCTTGCTGATGAAAGCAGAGTTTTGCCATGTTGGCTCAAAACTCTGATACTGCCTTGCCTATGGCAGCAATCAAAGCACTTTAAAATTGTTTTTTGCTAGGGTAAACACAGGCTGAAGCAGGAAGGGAAGAAACTTAAAGGAAGAAATGACACAAAAAACTGATGGCTTTTTGTGCAGATTACTTTGACTTCATACATCACAAGAAAAGCTTTCCTTGGCAAACCCTCGAACATACCTATGATGGCCTCTTTAATGAACACATGAAACACTCCATTGCTGTAGAAGTTGAGTTCAAAGACAGCAGGAATTGTTGTGCTGGGAGTGATGAAGAACTCGTTGTTTCGGCTGGTGTTTGTGATATTTACACAGTTCCCCAACAAGTGGATGGCATGCATGACAACATCATCTGAATTCCCTGAAAATCCCAAGTCAAAGTCCCGGGCTAAAACTTCCTCCTTCATGGAGAAGAAATCTTCTACCAATCTGGAAAGATCAGTCCCCTAGAAACAAATACAGAATCGGAGAGTGAAGCAATTTTTCTGCACCATGTAACTGCGCACATAGCAGACACAGGAACAAGACACAAACTGTCAGTACCCCAATGCCCAACAGCCATGTTAGTCAAAGTCATTTGCACTGGGATTTTGCTGTAATAGCCCACAGGTTTTGTATAAGACACAATTACATTTTCAGTCCATGCAGCTATTTGAGAATGGAACAATTTTGTTTGCTTCTTGTTTTCAGGAATAACCTGCAGATGCCTGAGTTGTTCTTCGAGGATACCTTATAGTAGCCTTCCAGTATCTGAAACGGGGCCTAAAGGAAGGCTGAGGAGGGACTGCTTACAAGGTCTGGTAATGAAGAGTAATGGGCTTAAACTGGCAGAGGGGAGATTTAAACGGGATGCTAGGAGGAAGTTCTTTACAGTGAGGGTGGTGAGACATTGGCACAGGTTGCCCAGGGAGATTGTGGCTGCTCCCTCCCTGGAGGTGTTCAAGACCAGATTGAATGAGGCCTTGAGCATCATTCAGTGGGAGGTGTTTCTGCCTATGGTGGGGGGTCGGAACTGGATGAGCTTTAAGGTGCCTTCCTACCTAAACCATTCTGTGCTTCTTCTTGAAGAACATGTTAAGGGCTATTTCCATTATCTATGCAATAAAATGAACGATCAATTATCTGAGAATCGTGTCATTAAAAGAAACATCCAACTGCTTGGAGACAAGAAAATCTTTTCCCCAAGTACTTCCTTTCCTTGTTTTTTTTTGTCAACATGGCTTCAGATTACATCATAAAAATCCTTTGATTCTACCATTTCAAGAAATTGAAAAGACTGGACAGACAGGAATGGTGATGTTGTCCTTGACAAGGAATTACTATGTATCTGACCAATATTTTTCAATTTGCTCTTGATTTACGTCTACTAGAAGATTCCAACTGGAGACAAGGAATTTCAGAAGAAATGCAAAAATAAAGACACTTGTAGGAAAAAATAAAATTAATTCTTCCAAGCCCCCCCCACCCAGGATGTCAGTTAAGCATTAGCATCATTTTGCCATCATGATAAAAGATTCTAGTACCGAGGAACAGCAAAACTTAAGTTGAAAATGAACAGAAGAGTTTCTAGCATATTCAATGAATGAACCAGAATCTCAGCCTGGAGAAGAGAAGGCTTCAAGGAGACCTTGCAATAGCCTTCCAGTACCTGAAAGGGGCCTACGCCGGAGGGCTGGGGAATGACTATTCCCAAGGTCTTGTAATGACAGAAGGAAGAGTAATGGGTTTAAACTGGAGGAGGAAAGATTTAAACTAGATGTCGGGAAGTTCTTTACAGTGAAGGTGATGAGACTCTGGAACAGGTTGCCCAGGGAGGTTGTGGATGCTCCCTCCCAGAAGGTGTTTAAGACCAGGTTGAATGAGGCCTTGAGTGACCTGTTCTAAGGGAGGTGTCCCTGTCTATGGCGGAAGATTGGAACGGGATGATCTTTGAGGTCCCTGCCAACCTAAACCATTCTATGAATCATGTATTCTTTTAACAAAGCATAACTACCTTTTTTAGTTAGGAAAAAAACCCAACAAAACTATTTCCACACTGATATTTATTATCATCCCACCAGTAGTGGCTTAACATTGGCTACCTTCCAGCATCCACTGCTAACTAAAACATTAGCACTTCAGGTAACTGAAGTTCACTTTAATTTAAATACATCTTTCTCCTTTCATTAGCATCATGTAATAGCAAAATGCATACTGTTGGTTTTTTTTAAATTCACAAAGTCTAAAGCAGATTGGAAGACTTACCTGCCTGTGTCTGTACAGCAGCAAACAGGCAACGATGTGGGTAGACATCACAGCACATGACTTGTTAGCAGCTAGAGGTAAACAAGATAAACTCATTAATCACCTGAGAAGTTCAGAACAACGTTACAAGCAAAAGAGTACTCATTATTTACAACAACAAATAGTGACATTGGCAGAGAACTGCACATTCTGAATGAAACACAAAGTGTGTTTTGTCTCTATAGTAACAACATTAAAGTAATCAAATTAAAGGAACTCTATCTAAAAAGGGTGAGTCAAGTTTAAATGCTTACTAAGCTAAGCACCATTTGGTATACATCTCTTACACCACAAACCACAGATTACTGACTGAAGCATGCCCTGCATAAGCTGGAAAACCTGGCAACACTTGTCCATGTAGCTAGCTGAGTTCAGGTGAGCATGATTTTAAATAACCAATGCCATTAAGATACTGTAATAAATTCTTATATGAAGTGGCAAGAAACCAGCATATCAACACAACACCCAAACACTTCAAAGTACAGCAAGTTCACCATATCAATACAAGTAACACAACAGTTAACAAAACAAGAAGAACAGAAAGCTTATCCTTAATCAGAAAGAGTCTATTAAATGTCAAAGAGGAGAAAGAGAGGCAAAGAAATGAGCGTTTGTCAAGAGGGTATTTGAAATCATGAAATGATCACCTGAATGAAGAGATTTGGGATGTATGACATTACCAAAGAACAAGTTAGCTCATGCAGTCAGCAAACAAAACAGATAGTTTGTAGTGATACTATAACACTTACTAAACAAAATATGTTCCGCCAAGTTGGCTATCAGCTCTCTTCTGAAGGGCTCACTGGTGATATCCCTGGAGTTAGGCAGCGAGGCCTCTGTACCTTCATCCACAGTATCATTAGGTCTGAATACAGAACAAAAATGGACATCACAACGTTTAGATTTGGATCAAAATGCAAAATAACCCAGACTGGTTGGTTTGTTTCTTTTATACACTGACTGAAGTATAAGGTAAAAAGCCATTATGCAGTCTGGTAAGGGCACAAAAAATGCGATGCATAACCAACTCCACAAGAATTTTAATATCTATCGCATAGCCAAATTGTCCCTGCACACTAAAAAACAATCCTAAAACTACTAAGGAAGAATTGCAGTCTTGTCCTATTCACGACTTTTGACTTAACATCATTTGCAACCCAATGCTCTTTTCTCATCAATGAATACAGAAAACAGGGCAAGGGAGATGATTCTCCCCTTTTACTCTGCTCTTGACAGACTCCATCTGGAGTACTGTGTGCAGTTCTGGAGCCCCCAACACAAGAAGGACATGGAACTGATGGAGCAAGCCCAGAGGAGTGTCACAAAGATGATCAGAGGGCTGGAGCAGCTCTGCTATAAGGACAGGCTAGAAGAACTGGGGCTCTTCAGCCTGGAGAAGAGAAGGCTTCGAGGAGACCTTACAGTAGCTTTCCAATATCTGAAGGGGGCCTACCGAAAGGCTGGGGAGGGACTATTGACAAGGTCTTCTAATGACAGGACAAGGGGTATTGGGTTTAAACTGGCAGAAGTGAGATTTAAACAGCATGTTAGGAAGAAGTTCTAGAGTGAGGGTGGTGAGACACTGGAATGGGTTGCCCAGGGAGGTTGTAGATGCTCTCTCCCTGGCTCCCTCCCTACTTCCCTCCAACCCAAGCTGGATGAGGCTTTGAGCAACTTGTTCTAGTGGGACAAGTTCTATGGCAGGGGGTTGGAACTGGATGATCTTTGAGGTCTCTTCCAGCCTAAACCATTCTGTGATTCTAACAGTAAATTAGGCAAATCCACCTAACAAGCAATTACCTTCCCAGCCTCTTTACAAACTAGAAATGATCTTTTATACGGACGCACAACTTGCTAAGGAAAAATGACTGATTTTGTCTCTACCAGGACTACACAGGTTTGTACATGTCCATCAAAGATCTCATCTAAAATGAGTGTCTGTGCAACAAATGCAGATCCAGCTCTCCAGCAGTTGTGCAATATTAAGTAACAGTCACCTCCTTTAGCAAGGGGTACTCAGTGCCAAGCCCAATTTGCTTTGTACTTATACCAAACCCACCTGAGTTTCACATCAAAATCCTTTATTTTTCATTAAATGTGTATTTTTGCCCCCCCCCCCAAGTTGCTCCATAAAGTTAAACCAACAGAGATCACTAAAAAAAAAAACAAAAAAAAAAAAACCAAAAAAACGAAAAACAACAA
>VWZI01021770.1:80786-128420 GCA_013396835.1 Psilopogon haemacephalus | reverse complement strand
AAAAAAACAAAAAAAAAAAACCCAAAAAAACGGAAAAAAACAAATAGGAAAAGGGAAAAAAGAACTCCCCAGGAAGAATGCAGCTCTCATCACAAATTGTGCAGTTACAATTATCATAGTTTTGAGGTTTTTCTCTACACAATTAGATTCCTCTTGCAGAGTTCAAGCACTGCTCAGAATGTACAGCACACAAACACCAAAACAAACCCAAAACCATCCTCCCTAACATATACAGGAAAAAAAAAAATTCTACCTTGATGGAAGAATAGCTGGCAACAAAGCTTGTTCCAGAGAAAGAGGAGCAGGCACAGGTTTTTGGCTTTGGCTGTTTACATATTCCTGTTAAGAGAAGATTTGTTATTTTCTTGTACTTGCATTCAATTGGTGATACTATTAGATGAAAATAGCAATTACTTCAAACTGTAACTATGGTTACAAATAGCTCACACTAATAGACCAGTAATAAGGTCACAGAAATTCAAAACTTTCAACGGTTTATTTGCTTGTGATTCTGTTTTATGAAAAGGTAGACTCCGTCACAGCAAGGAATCTGTACTCCCTGAAAAACACTGCAACAAAAACAATACATAAGCCCTCAGCACTCTGCTGGGAATGACTCCTTGGAGACTAGCTACTCCATGATTAAATTAATGAGAACTGCCTTCATTAACATGACTGAGAGCAAAGTCTAATGCTCATTCAGAACCAACACGGAGACTAATTATTGCTTGCTGCTGCCAGGATAGGAAACTTCTCCACTGGTAAACAAACACCAGGGCAGAAACTCCAGTTGCAAGACCCCTCACAGTGCCACAAATTAAAGCACCCGAGAAGCAGGCAGGGTACCTCATGTTTGGAATTCTTGAATTCTCAATTTCTCAAAAGCCAGACATCTCCCTTACAGGTTAGCATTTACATTATTCAGTTTTCAGGACACTGTGTTCTCTAAGTTTCTATGAAGACTGATGTGGGAAACTAAAGAGCCACTTAACCTGCTGGTCAGGAAAAGAGTTCCCTCCAAGGAACTATGAAAGCTGCTTAAAAGACTTTCATAGCCAGCACACTCTCTTCTGCTTCTAAGCCTGTGCTCACAGAATTGCAGATGCCCAAAATTAACCCACAAAGCTCATCTCCTTTAGGAAAATCTGCAGGGACATAACTGCATCAATTTAAAAAAAACACAAGATCAATTTTAAAATACTTACACATCTGAGAACCTTGGTTAAGGCCTACTTAAACAATCTATGCCATTTATTGCCCCCCTCTGGAGTACAAGAACGAAGAGAAATACAAATGAGACCTGACAGAGGTTCCTGGGAAGGTATATTGTGATTAGCATTTCACTAGATTAAGAGAGCAGATAACCTTCTTTTCCTTATACTGATCCGAGAACAACTGTTAACTCCCTACCAAGAATAGCCCAAGCCTTCTCCTTTGCAACCGAGTTCATATTTTTCCCTGCCACGCTAATTATTATGCAGTGCAGACGGTCACAATAATTCCATGCCGAGGTAATTGAGCCCTCCAAAGCTCTCCAACCTCCTCCTTTTCTGAGAGAAGTAGGGCAGAAAGAAGAACACCTAATTAATTTGAATAATGTTCTAGGAGGTTGTTGGCTAGAGTAGTTAATCTTATTAAAGTCACACTTAAAAATAAGATGTACTGTAGGAGAACATGGGCTTAATAAAATAGAACTAAGCTAAGCAGTAGATTCTGCAGGTTTTCTGCAAAGGGATCAGAGAAAATTTAAGTGAAGGCAGATACTACTATACCAACCCACTCCCTGAGATACTGCACAACAGTATTTGGTGAAGTAGTGTAGGCAACAGCTGTAAACTAGTAACAAACCATGACTTCCAAAGGCACTGCAGATTTTTATGGCATGTTATCCATGACACCTTTATGGCTACTAATTAGCTTAGCAATTTTCAAACTCCAGTGAGATAAATGCTCTTCCTCAACCACAGTGTAAGTCTTTAAATTACAAACCAGGGAACAGTATTCAGTTTCCTTCAACTCCAAACATTTCTATGGTGTAACTATAACACCTTACAAGGACCAGTCTCAAAGTTGCTTGTTGAAACAAAGAACCAAAACAAAGAAGCACAGTGAGAATTCTTAAACTGTTTCAAAACTAACATAACCCTTTGTATCACCTCTGAGACTATTTCAGCTGTCCTAAGACAACAGCGATACTTTTGTCCCACCAGGATGAGCTTCAGTAGATAATGGTAGTGATCATCCACAAAAAGGAAAATCAAAGTCTACATCAAAAAGGTCTAACTTTGGAAAGGATCTTCAAAATATCAAACTTACTTTTAAGGAAAACGGTTGCGCAAAATCCACTCTGACACATCCATAATTCTTCCGCAGCATTCTGAAGACTCCTCTAGCTATACTCCAAAGGCTTTCATTCTTCTTAGGCTTACCCTGGAAAACACAGGTGGTTGCTTACTATTTTTTCCAGCTTGCAATGAAAAGGTTATGCTTAACCTTAAAATGCATGCAACAGCAGACAAAACACGGTCAAGGGTTTAGATGCACCTTTTAACTTTCAGGCAATGTAGAGAACTATTGTATGAGGACAGGCTGAGGAAGTTGGGGCTTTTCAGCCTGGAGAAGAGAAGGCTTCGAGGAGACCTTATAGTAGCCTTCCAATATCTGAAGGGGGCCTACCGGAGGGCTGGGGAGGGACTATTCACTAGGTCTCATAATGACAGGACAAGGCGTAACGGGTTTAAACTGGCAGAGGGGAAATTTAAACTGGATGTTAGGAGGAAGTTCTTCACAGTGAGGGTGGTGAGACACTGGAATGGGTTGCCCAGGGAGGTTGTGGCTGCTCCCTCCCTGGAACTGTTCAAGGCCAGGCTGGATGAGACATTGAGCAACCTGTTCTAGTGGGAGGTGTCCCTGCCTATGGCAGGGGGTTGGAATTGGATGATCTTAACCATTCTATGATTCCATAGATATCCACCTGAACATATGATTTGTTACATCATGAATTTACATTCAGAAGTGTGTCACCCATACCTCAGCACTCCCTGTCAGAGAGGTTTTGTGACTCAGCTTTGTGCGCTTCCACAACACTTAACGCCAAGTAACATGCGACAGAGGACAACCACTAGCACAGCACTTAGCCACGTAACACATTTTGCTGCACATAAACAGAAAATCCCCCAGGCAAAACAAGTTGGAAAACTGTTCTCACCAGCTGTTCACTGTTATAGTGACCTTCAATTATGCGATCATAGGAGATTCCCACAGGTATAATTAGGACGTCTGGAGTAGCATTCGAGAAGAGAGCATCCACCACCACAGATAAAAGACCTGCTTTAGCTCCAGATGCCTTTCCACTTCGAGACCTTGTGCCTTCCAAGAATATTTCTAAAAACTGCTGCTGTTTCAGCAATTCTTCTATGTGCTGAACACACAAAGATTGAGGGAAAAATGACAAAAAAAATTAGTAATTACACTGGTAAAGTCACATTTGGAACATATTTTCAGTATCCATTTCCTTTTAAAAACACTGGAACATTTAGCATGAATGCTTGTGAAAAAAACAAATCCCGTAATTAGTGCTTGACATTAACCCAGACCAGACTGCAACTGAACTTGTGTGAATATAGAAGCAATATTAATGCCATTTGTTGCTCAAGAACAGCATCTTTAGCAACAGATGATCTAGCCAATTTTCATACAACTCTCCTTCTGCTTCCTCAGTACATCCCATCTTCCATGATGCAACTATGGCTATCATACTGAATGGCACAAAGGATGAACATCGGCCCACCAGAAACAGAAGACTTCCATTCAGTTAACAGAATCAGTGCAGATATGCCCCAGTATAAAAGAAAACAGAGAACCAAGGCTTAATTTAACACTGATTCACAGAGTATTACTACCACCCTTTTTAATAAGGATTATGCAAAGTTAAAACCTGTTCACCCTCAAAGAGCATTCAATTTTCTTTTGTTCTCTACATTCAATTGAGACTTTATACAAACAGGTGTATTTTGGTTTGCAGCATGAAAAGCTAAGATGAATTCAAAGCAGTAAAAAACAACCCCAAACCAACGGAACTCACTTTCCCACTTGCTGCCTGACTGAAATACTACAGACACAAGAAATACATACCACGTAGAGCAAAGCTCTGTAGAGGAAGTCCTTACGACCGTCAGGACTCTGATCCAACTTCCGACGAATGAAAAACCCTCCCAGCTTGCGGATCAAAGTGCTACAGAATAAAGAAGAATTATGCTGATTGATTTTACCTTGCAGGAAAATACTCCACAGCTCCTAGCACGCAACAGAAGTTAAAATTACTTAAAATTCTCTAAGCCTTAAATGTATTACCCTACTTGCACATTATAGGACCACACAAGTATTACTCTAACTTAAATGTATTACCCTACTTGCACATGATAGGACCACACAAGTATTACTCTAACTTAAGAAACAGGTTTCTCTACACTGTCTTACTCCATTTCACTCTCCTGGCAGACCCAAGAGTGTAACCCACAATGACCAAGAGACTATTGTACACTGATATGAGCTGTCCCAACTCTGTGATGTGCTGCCTTCGTGCCCACGTTGTGCTGCACATAGCCCTGCAGAATCAGCTCAGTCAACGAATTTTAACAGAGAAGCCTGCAAGCAGCTCTCACTTTGCACTAGCAATTATGCCACTTGCATGACCTTTTCTTTATCTGCGTACCAAGAAATCCTCATGGGAACATCCCTCCTGCTTGAGAGAAGAAATGATGAATAGAGTTGTTTTCTTCTTTTATAAGTAAATCCACTACTAGCTCAAATGATCAAAATGGGGTAACTCTTTCTGCAGCCAGAAAGGCTTATACACTGCACACTGTGCATGGATCACAGGCCTGCTGGAGGCTGCACAACTTAGGATTCCCAATGTTTAAAGAGACATTGTCTGTGCTACGATCTCTTTCTTTATGTTGCTAGGCCTAATAAACAGCACTGTAAACAACGCTTTTATAAAGTCTTACTGCCTCTTAGTGGGATCATCAAAGACTGGGACCTACTGGTACAAAACACCCCCTAAGTCAAGGTATCTTCCTTCTTTCCTCATCATTTCCTGCAATATACCTCCAAATCCTGCTTCACTGGCAAAATGCTCCCGAAAAGACCTTAGGTTCTTCACCACCACAAATATAGTTTAAACAGAAACCAAACTGGAACACTTTCCCCCAAAGTATTATTCACTCTGTACTGTTTCTGCCAGCTCATTAAACTTCATGAAGAAGAACTGTTCATTCACACACTTTTTCATATACTTATCTTTCTTTAAGTCACCTGCCCACTTGGAGACTTCTAGAAGAGAGGAATATCCTTCCTCACCCTATTTCTCAGAAGGATTTCTTTATGCTCCCTCTGAGCATGTAACAGAAACCAAAGAAGTTCTACAAGGTGGTGCAACAGTACTCAGATTATCTTATGCTTGGACAGAAGATGTATTGCACAATAGGTCACCTGAAGATCCCACCTGCCACAGCCGGTTTCCAATGAGAGGTTATTACCTGAAGATGGGGATGTTGAGATTGTTCCCTGCAGCAATGTAGGGTGCTTTGATGTTATGGCAGAAAAGAATGAATGTAAGGAGCAGGTAATCTATGTGGGACTTATGAACAGGCAAGAAGATGAGAGGCAAATTCATCTGTGGTGAGGAAAGAAGGGAAAAAGGAGAGGAGGCAATTAGTAAAAGATAAAGAATATTTTTTTTTTAATCCACTAGCATCATACTATCAGAATTGATATTTTCCAGTTACTATCATCCAGTTTGTTTACTTCTTCATTCACCTGTGATGGTAACACAGAAGTCAACTGAATGTCTTAATTTTCATTTTCCAGTTGTATGCATTATGTTACCAATGATTAATAGACCCAGTTTCTCCAGACTCTCAGTACTGAGAAAACAATTAAAGGGATGTGGTTAAGTCATCAGTGTCACCAAAGTACTGCTACTACTACTCTTTCTCTCTGTTGGATATCAGCAAGAATATATGAATAGTGAGGTTCCCAAACACTGGAATCAAAAGATAGCAGAAAGTATGAGGAACCTTTTTTTATTAGCTTCATTTATCTACTCCATCTTTCTAAGACAAATCCTGCAAGAAGAATGAGCTTCTTTGAGTGCAAAGAAAATGGTAGAATTTAGGAGTTATTTTGATAAATGTGAATAAATATCAAAAGACTGGAAATGGATTGCCAGGAAGTAACAGGAAAAGTTTACTTCTTAAAAAAGATTTTTCTTTTAAATTAGGGTGAGAGTGAAGAATCCTAAACAGACCTATGATTTATTACTGGCTGCATCAGCACATTAGAAGAAATAATGGATGCAGGTTATCCAAGATAATCATTCAGCCTGATAGTTAAACTTTGATTCTGAAACAAAGGTAAAACCAGAGTTCAGACAGTAGCTTAGGTTATACAACTCAAACAGCACTATTATTTATTTTAAAACACTACTTCAAAGATATGAGACAGTTCTGTCTACAATCTGATTGTCATACGGACTTAGAACTCTCCTAAAAAGAGAAAATATTGCAAATATTAATAGTAACTGCATCACAAATCAACCATACTAAATTCTTTCCCACCTTCCCTTACCTCTGTTGCTGCTTTCACCATTTCTATTTGACCTCTGTGGATCTGAATATTCCAGAAAAAGCTGTTAAACAGCTTCAGTAATACCCAGCCAGTCAACCTGAAGGAAGAACAAACAAACTCAAAAAGCTTAATTCACCTCTGTTTGCATTTTACATTGCTTCTACGTGACTAAAGGCAAAGCCATAAAATCTGATTACTTTATATGAAAATAAAATTACAGTAAAATCCTACTGCTTAACAAGTTTTTGCCTATCAGCTAAGCCACGGCTAACAACCACATTTTACCTTCCTGCAGTTATGACATAAAACTTAGCATCAGCCTCAGCAAAGGCTGTGCAAAGAGCAGAGACCACTTTACACATAGGGCAGGTTAATGGAGGTTCTGCGTTCAACTATAGTAACTAAACTCCATGGAGAAAGACCTTGGAGTCCTGGTGGACAGCAAGTTCTGCATAGGCCAGCAATGTGTCCGTGTGGCCAAGAGAGCTGATAGCATCCTGGGGTGCATCAGGAAGAGTGTGTCCAGCAGGGCCTCCTCTACTCTGCCCTGGTGAGACCACAACTGGAATACTGTGTCAAATTGTGGGCTACCTAATTTAAGAGAGACAGGGACCTGCTGCAGAGAGTCCAGCAAAGAGCCACAAGGATGACTGGAGGTCTTGAGCATCTCCCCTATGAAGAGGGACCTAGGGCTGTTTAGTCAGGATAAGAGAGGAGATCTGATCCATGTGTACAAATATCTGAGGGGTGGGTGTCAAGTGGATGAGGCCAATCTCTTTTCAGTGGTCAGCAGCTACAAACAGCTACAAAGTGGAACACAGAAGGTTATACACCTCAACATGAGGAGAAATTTCTTTATAGTGAATGTGACTGAGCCCTGGAACAGGCTGCCCAGAGAGTTTGTGGAGTCTCCTTCTCTGGAGACTTTCAAAACCCACTTGGATGCATTCCTGTGCAAACTACCCTAGGGGATCCTGCCTTGGCACGGGGCTTGGACTGTATGATCTCTGGATCGTTGGCCATTCCAACTTCTAAGGTTCTGTGATTCTGTGTACTAGTTAGGTGATGTTAGGTGACAGCCTGTATCAAGTCTTGTGAGAGAATTTAATAGTTACAAATAATGCAGGGTGAAGGGGACTAGCAACATGACAGAGACAAATTCATCCTTAGTAGTAAAAGTGGATATCACATCTCTTCTTGAGATTTTTAACTATAGGTTATGATATTCAATGGCCTAGTAGAAAGAAGTTTTTTCCACAGTCTATGAATCATAGAATGGTTTAGGTTGGAAGGGACCTCAAAGATCATCCAGTTCCAACCCCCTGCCATAGGAAGGGACACTTCTCACTAGAACAGGTTACTTAAGGCCTCATCCAACCTGGCCTTGAACACCTCAAAGGAGGGAGCAGCCACAACCTCCTTGTCCCAATGCATGTTGTCCTAATGCATATTTCTCAAACCCGTATTATTTTACTCTTAGTAAAGAGTGAAATAGCTTATCTGATAGGCAAAAACTCATTAAGCAGTAGGGTTTTACTCTTAGAATCAGTAATGATGCTGCAGCTAGCTGCTCTTGCCTGTATCAATGTAAAACAGCAAAGGATGCTTATGCTGGTCAAAGCATTAGCACAGAATCTATTTTCAGAAGACAAAAAGAAAAGTCTGTATTTAATCCTATCCTTTGAAAAGGCAGAGGGTTTCTGCTGTATCTGAAAATGAAAAGTAAATACTATTCGATTCATTAACACTAGAAAAGGATGTTTAATGCATAACGTATCAGGTTTTATTAATAAATATTAATAACTTAGGAATAATAAGCTACAAGCTCTGCTGGTGTAACTCAGAGAGCTTGGCCATGCTCCTACCCACTGACATTACTCACGAGCTGTTTTTCTTACCTGATTAAAGCAGGTGACACATTTGCTACCATCTCCTGAAGAATTTTCCTAGCTTTTTTCTTCACTTTGTTGATAGCTTTAGGATCTGTTTGAGCAAAACTACCTGGAGCACTTGGTTCAGAAGCTTCATCTACAATGGCCTTCTGGACTCTAACATCAAAAAGTAAAATTTATATGAGATAGTCCCACAACAAAAGAGTTCAAAATACAGACTACAACTACTGGAAATTATCTATGTGTTTTACTACAAGAGTATCTTGTAAGCATAAAAGAGGATACACACTGAAGCAGTGTACTCCAAATGCTTTAAATTTAATTCAGTAGTGTCCTAAGGTCTGATTAAATAGGTAGACAACGATGAATGCACACATGGCCACACAAAACAAAACAGTGTGCACGCAGTTCACAGGTACTGACATCAAGTGACTGCCAATTTTCAGAAATAGATAGTAAGGCTTAAAAATGCAGAAAGAACAGCTGAAGTCTCCTCTTTGTTAACATTTTCTTTTTCCTGCCATGGCAATTTCACTTGCCTCCTTAGAATTATGCGCTTGCTCTTTTGCACTTCTAAGATACCTTCCCTTCTGAATTTCCAGCTTTACAAAACCTAGCTACATTTTATAAGGGCTGTGTTCCCTATTTAAAATATCTCTAAGAGAGATTAAGTTGTTAAACACACTATAACTGTGGCACAACACAGTCTGCTTTACTTTTCAGCAGCAATACTATCATCTTCATGTGGGACCTGAACATTAAAAATTCAGGAGAATTAGCAATGTTAATATAGGCAGCATTTGCCCTCTGACTGGGCAAAGTAGCCTCAGGGAGTGGACATCCAGCTGAATATCTCTGTGTCTAGGGAAAACTGATACCTACATAGCTAGTCAGGGGTTCAACACACCATTTAAAATGTGGTATGTGAATCAGAGAACAAGCTCCACAAAGCAAAGGGCAGGTACTGCATTCTGTAGCCTCTTTCCAGTTTTGCCTCATGCTTTTCAGAGTACTGAGGGTACCCTGAAATGCTGCTTTCCTATTATTTCTGAAACACTGACAATCCCTGGTGACTGCAATATGACTTTACTGCTAATGATTTTGATGAATTAGGTAAAACAAACGGTTGAAGAGTTTCCATATAGCAATTTATTTTTCTTTGTACTATCTGCTGTCCATCCACTATGCATTGTTCCTCTGGAGATTCGGAAGTCTCCAACTCCTCTCTTTTCCTATTCAAATTGCAAGCTACAGTCCTGAAAGGCTGGGCTGAAAGATACTGGTATCTTCTAATATTTTAAATAATAGTTTGATTTTCAAAACTCTGCCATTTCCAAATTCTTCTGTATCACATTGTAATGTATCAGTCATCAAAAAAGAACACCTTTATCTTGCATTATCTTACCTGCTGTTATTCAGCACATTTTCTGTCAGATTCTTGGCAAACATACCCTTATGAACATCCCTCTCTTGCACAAAAAGGACGTAACAAAAACGTCTTGCAAGCCACCCTCTGTACCTGCAAAAAAATATGAAGGGTGTGACTTTCAAAATATTTCACTGCCACATAAAAAAAAATATTAAAACCAGATAAAAATTCAATTAAGAAAAAAACAGATAAAAATTAAATTAAGAAGCAAAAGTAAGGAGTTTTATGAAGGGCTGCCCAAAACCTTCTACATCTTCCAGTAAATTGCTCATATGCTAATGCACTATGCATTGATTGTTTAAGTTGTAACATTAGCATGTGAGCAATTACTTTGCACTATGCATTGATTGTTTAAGCTTTAACAAAGTAAATGCTCACATGCTAATGTTACAGCTTAAACAATCAATGCATAGTGCAAAGTATCTGAGACAACTGAAGTCTGCATTACTTCAATTCAGGGTGATACTGGCCTGAAAACATCCACAGTATCATAGCAAAGCAGCTAGAAACCAGCATATACATTTTGTCTGTCTGCTGAACTCCCTGGCTCAGCGAGGAGAAAAGTAGTGCCGATTTCTGAGTCAGTGACTTTCCATGAAGGAACATAAATGCCCAGCTAAGAGGTTTGTCAACATCTTCAAAAAACCACCAAGTCCTCTTGAGAAAGTTATTCACATCACACACACAGGATAAACTCTCACAGACACTTCTGAAAATAGGTTTGCTTTAGCCACCAGCACGAAAAACACTTCAGTTGTACTCTCTGCTTCCTTTCTAGTGTTTTTAAACACCAAGCCCTATGTGCCTTCTACACACCCTCTCCCTGCAAAGTTTTAACAGGAGTAGAAGCACTAAATAGCAAATCTCTCGACGCATTTGAGCATTTAAGTAGCTTATGCAGCCAGTCTCTTAAATAAAGCACGTCCCCTACTCTCTGGGTCATACAAGCAGCAGTCACCTGAGAAAATGTTACCCTGAACCATTTTCCTAACATCCCAGAAGATGCAAGGTAAAAGCTAAAATCCAGTCCTCAACAATGAATATGCATTACTATTTTCTCTGCTTAACACCCTCCCTCACCTGGCCAGGGCTGGACAAGTCACCCCACAAACCAACCAGAGCTGGGACTCATGAACAGCAGAGCTGATGTGCAGGGGCAAAATTAAGAGCTGGAAGGAAAAATTAAATTCTGGCTATTGCTAAAACCAGAGCACACAGTATTATGCAAGAGGACTGCTGGTGCAATGCATCAGTAATGCTCTGGAGAGTGTCTCAAACCGAACCGTAGGTGGCAATGCTCACGTTGGTTGCCACGCTGGAGTGATGCCAAGGTCTCACTCCTTGTCGTCACACAAGTTAGTGATCTTGGCTGTTAAACCTCCCTACCGTATTTCAGTGTTAAAACTACCTAGGAAAGATGTGAAGGAACCTTTCCACTGCAAAAGGCCAAACCACTTGAGCACACAGATCACTTGCAATAAAACCGAGATGAGTGCAAACACACAAGCCATCGGCACAGTCTGACACATAACTGTTACACAAACATTCAGATCATCTTCAGGACCAGCTATTGATGCTGCCAGGGAAGTAGTGCTGAAACTGCACTCATTAAAACAAATTGCTCTTCCATTTCCCCTTCTCCTCAGAGCCTGAGTGTCTTACTATTCTAAAAAGCAAAGTGAAGGATAAGCTTCTTTCTTACAACAGTTTTGGTAGCCATGAATATATCATCACAACAGCATGCAGCCACTGCAGGGATCTGTCAAAGTATAAAGGCTTCCACATTCTGATCTCTACTTAGAATCAGAGAATCAGTCAGGGTTGGAAGGGACCACAAGTTCCAATCCCCCTGCCATGCCCAGGGATGCCCTACCCTAGATTAGGCTGGACACTGCCTCATCCAGCCTGGCTGCAAACACCTCCAGGGATGTGGCAACAACCACCCCCCTGGACAGCCCATTCACCACTCTCATGGTGAACAAATTCCTCCTCACATCCAATCTGAATCTCCTCACCTACAGCTTTGCTCCATTCCCCCTACTCTTAGCACTACCTGATAGGCTAAGAAAGACCCTCCCCAACTTTTCTGTAGGCCCCCTTCAGATACTGGAAGGCCACAAGAAGGTCACCTGGGAGCCTCCTCTTCTCCAAACTCAACAGCCCCAACTCTTTCAGTCTGTCCTCACAGCAGAGGTGCTGCGGCCCTCTGAGCATCCTCATGGTCCTTCTCTGGACACACTCCAGCATGTCCACATCCCTCTTGTAATAGGTGCTCCAGAACTGGATGCAGTACTCCAGGTGGAGTCTCACCAGGTCAGAGTAGAGGGAGACAATCACCTCCCTCGACCTGCTGGCTACACTTCTCCTGGTGCAGCTCAGGATCTGGTTGGCTTTGTGGGCTGCAAGTGCATACTGCTGGCTCATGTTGAGCTTCTCCTCCACCAGCACCCCCAAGTCCCTCTCCTCAGGGCTGCTCTGCAGCCACTCACTGCCCAGGCTGTGTTTGTGCTTGGGATTGCCTCAACCCAGCTGCAGGACCTTGCACGTGGCCTTGTTGAACCTCATGAGGTTGGCTTCTGCCCATCTCTCCAGCCTGTCCAGGTCCCTCTGGATGCCATCCCTGCCCTCCAGCCTGTCTGTTCAGCTTAGAGTTTTTCTAATTTTATTGCACCATACCTGTTTTGTAATCCTGTAGCAATGATAAGAGACAAAACCCATGCAAAACAGAGTCGGTCAATATGTAATATAAAACTGACATATCCACATCTCAGGAAAAGGCTGTCTCAGGACAGGTGCAGTATGCTAGCAGCTAAAGAGAAATCCCTCTTGCTTTCTAAGGCCAAGAAACTGTGGCTACGTAACCCCATAGGACTTCAGAACTTCATTAAAATTGTCCATTTTTGGACTATAATGACATTCTGAGCTAAAGCTTTATTATTTCAGAGTAACTCATTAACCCATATTTTGTTGCCTTTATATTTCTAATTTAAGTAACTCTGACCATTCAAAACCATTGAAGCATGAGACTTTTGAAACTAATTAAACAAAAAAAAAAAGTTAAAAGTTAACACTAAGTTTCTGTTATTGTCCTGCATTCTAAACTATAAGCTCAACTCTTAAATAATTAATTCAAATTGGGAGAATGAACAGCCTCTAACATTAGCTTCCTCCTTCTCAAGCACAGCACAATGCTGCCTTTCTTCCACTCAGACACTCTGGCTCATTTCTTTCAGGCTGCTGGCCTCTCTTTGTTTGCTGTGACTCTATGGCAAACACTGCAAGACCTGCTTATGCTAATGGTTACTGCAAAAACCTTAGCAAGCACTATTAATTTTCCAAAAAACAGAATAGAGATTTTTCTGTGTATTTCCATTATCTTTATCCTAGAATGCAAGACACACTTCCAATACTGCAAAGATGCATCATCATTTTTAGGTCATATTCACCACCACTAACCAGCTACACTCTGCCACCAAGGCAGAGAAGAGAGAGTCTCGTAAGACGGACTCAGATTTGATTGTCATTAGTGGTAATACTCAATGTTTGAATTGTAAGCCAGATTTTCTCAGTAAATTAAAATGCAGCCTGAAGTCATTCTTGGGCATGGGAATAAAACAGCTCTTCTCAGCATTCTGCTATGGATGCTGCTATTTGTACTAAAGAAGAAATTATTTAAACATGCTGTTTTATGTGAAACAGGTTTGACCCTTAAACTCCTCATCTGTAACCCCAAAGGACTTTGTCCAGCTCCCAAATACACATTCAGATTTAACAAGTACATTACTTTCCTCAAGTCAGCATCAGTCCTGCATTTTAGGACAGCAGCACATATTCATTCAGTCCTAGTTTTCCCTGTTGCAAGACCAGAAGACATTGACTTTTAAAGGCAAAAGAAGGGCTTGCCACCTTACCTCGTATGTGTTTCATTGATATATATGACGTTACGTAGACCCAAAGAAGGAATACTAGAATTGAAGAAGTTATCCTGAAAAACCAAGAACAAAAAAGGATTGATGGACTACTTCATTACTTGAGAATGGCTGTGCCTTTACATTCAACAAAGCATCTAAGATAATGCAACGTTTTTCACCTCTACCATAATAAAAAAACAAAGCACAGAAGTGCTGAACTCACTCACACAAACTGCCCTGAAATAAAACCAAAATTCAGAGAGTCTCTATTGTTAATTCAAATACTTTCAAACTATTCTCTAAGCTTTACTGCATACAGGAATTGGTTGCATTCTTCAAGCCAAAATATTTTATTATATTTTAATGCAACATAAACCAGGACTTGCTGTTACACAGAACTCATCTTTGAGGCAGAACTTTACTAAGCCACATTCAGCATTAGTATAATTACAAGCCTTTTGCTGCCCAAACTGTGACAAGTACTTTGCCAGCAGATCAGGCATCCCATAACAGAAGCCCAAGGGTCAGGACCCTGGGTTAGGTGGTAAATCTCCACATTCCTGCTCAGCCTGAACAACAAACTTAATCCTGTCTTCTACATCATAGAATGAATCATATAACAGTTTAGGTTGGAAGAGACCTCAAAGATCATCCAGTTCCAACCCCCTGCCATAGGCAGGGACACCTCCCACTAGAACAGGTCGCTCAAGGCCTCATCCAGCCTTGCTTCAAACACCTTCAGGGAGGGAGCAGCCACAACCTCCCTGGGCAACCCCTCCTGTACATCCTGGGTACAGACTCTACAAGCCAGCCTGCTAACTGTTCTGGCATGCATTTTTTTAACAGGTCATCTTTATCTAAACAACTATTTCTTGGCAGGAAAATCTATACTTCATTCTTTCATACTTCAAGACCAAGAGGCTGGTTTCTTTCTGCCTAAACAGTATTTAATTGTAAAACTGACACCAGGCCAGTCCTTCACCTCTGCTGCCGCCACCAGCATTCACCACATCCCATAATAAGCCAACTTCATTCGGGCAAGGCTGAAAACTAAGACAGCCACACTACATGAATAATAAAGCAGGTACTTTTCTGCTTGGTTAGTGAACTTGATCAGCTCCCAAGACAGCAGGAAATACAGGAGGGAGATGCAAGTCTTCCCACTCTCACCTGTGGCAAGCTGATACTTTGTCCAACACTTAAGTTCGGCTGACTTAAGGAAATGTCTCACTCATTCACCCTCCTTTTTTTTTAAGAGAAATACTGAAGAAGGCAGCTCACAAAAGTGAAATATCTAATGAGAGGATATTATAGTAGCCTTCCAATATCTGAATGGGGGCTACAGGAGGGCTGGGGAGGGACTATTCACAAGGTCTTCTAATGATAGGATGAGGGGGAATGGGTTTAAACTGGTGGAGGGGAGATTTAAATGGGATGTGATGAGGAAGTTCTTCATAGTGAGGGTGGTGAGACACTGGAACAGGTTGCCCAGGGAGGTTGTGGCTGCTCCCTCCCTGGAAGTGTTCAAAGCCAGGTTGGATGAGGCCTCAAGCGACCTGTTCTAGTGGGAGGTGTCCCTGCCTATGGCAGGGGGTTGGAACTGGATGATTTTTGACGTCACTTCCAACCTAAACCATTCTATGATTCTATGACCTGCTTTGTTATTGTCTACTGCAAGGCTGGCATGTTCTCCTTGTGGTAGAAAGAAGCAAAGGGCTTAATCACATCATAACCCTTTCTTAAGTAGGATCTCTGGATAGTTAGTTAGTTTCTTATTAAGTGGACAAAACACAGAACAAGATTTTTATTTTTAAAGCACAATCCCTAACTTGAGGGGAAGATCCTAACTACTAACAGACTAATCAAAATCTAAAAAACCCTAAGTTCAAGATTCCTACACAACTTCTCAGAAGTCAAACCACAGTACTGTTAGAAGTTGTTTTGCACATATGAAAGAAAGCTTTCACATCATGCTTGGATCTCTATCCCATGTTTGTGCGTCGCTGTAGTTTTCTGTTCTGGCAGAGGAACAGAGTGGAACAACAACTTTTACTTGGTACAAAAAAATAAGCAGATTTAACTCTAGGCCAGCCAATCATGGAACTTACTGCAGGTGCAACTAAGTGCAATTTGAATCCTGGGGTGTACACACAATCGAATTACATGATGAAGTGGTTACAAACTCTATTATGTTATTTACCAGCATTTAGCATCTTCAGCTTACGGAAAGTCTGCCCAATGCAGTTCAATAAAGTTCAATAAAGAACCACCATCTTGACACTGTTCCCGGCAGACAAATATCCCCACCAGTGTAACCGGCACTTCTTACTTCCAGACTGGGAAAAGAAGCCAGTCAGGAACCAGCCTCATGTATGAACTAACTCATCCTTTCAAGCCAAGGATTGATTTCTCCATGTCTGAAGGGAAGCATATTGCTTACATTCAAAACTCTACTTATTCTATGGATAGAGAATTAGGCATCCCAAAAGTAAACTCTAGCACTTTAATGAGTCCAATTCCCATTCTTCATCTATCAGAGCAGGTGTTACTTGCCACACTATTTCCTAATTGTGTGGATCATTTCCTAATTCTGAAGAGCAGGAGAGTTGTGGTAGACAAAGCATCACAACAGGTTCATAGAATCATAGAACGGTTTAGGTTGGAAGGGACCTCAAAGATTATCCACTTCCAAGCCCCTGCCATAGGCAGGGACAACTCCCACTAGAACAGGTCACTCAAGACCTCATCCAGCCTTGCCTTGAACACCTCCAGGAAGGGAGCAGCCACAGTCTCCCCAGGCAACCCATTCCAGTGTCTCACCACCCTCACTGTAAAGAACTTCCTCCTAACATCCCATGTAAATCTTCCCTCCGCCAGTTTAAACCCATCCATTAATTCCGTAACTGCATACAAAGGCAAACAAATATGTTCCTTTATGAAAAAATAACAGTATGACCTCAATTCTGCAAGTGAGAAAACTATTGAAACTACTGAACTTCATTCCACTGCAACTGTATGTTATTGTCAAGCATAATCCAGTCTGTAATCTTCTTACCCGGCTCTGGGGAGTGCAGACGTAGCAACATCGTCCCACAAATGGCCTTTTTCTGCTCAGCAAAGTCTCTTTCCATTTTAAAGTGGCAGATCGGAAGAGAGTGGGCCTAGAGTTACACTCTCCCTGCAGAGCAAAAGATCACTGTATAATTATCCAGAAATGTACATTTTACTGGCCACATAAAATGGAAACTTTGAGTAAAAGGAGTTGCTGGACACACACACACAAAAAAATACTACTCCCCCTAAAAATTATGTGAAACTAACATCATGTTTTCCACGTTTCTAAAATAAATTACACTCTCTCCAAAGATGTGATTTGAAAAACATAAAACAAAAAAAAATCACGGTGTTGCACTTTTGTAACTTCAGTGCTGCAGCATCTGCTGACCCACAAATTTTTTAAATATATAATATCTCTAATATAAGAAGCAGCAGGGAAACTTGATGGGGGAAGAAAGTGGAAGAAATTAACAGCAAATTACACTCTCAATAATGTAAGGGTGTTTGTAACACGAGCAATGTCTTTTAAGCCCTGTAAAACTGCAAGAAGCCTGAATGTAGGCAAAACATTAACAGTTTGTGGTCTCTTTACTCAGCAGCTTCATGTAAAGCGACATAAAAAAAGGGGCGCTGTGCCTTCTCCAATGTTACGCTGTCCTTCTGGAGGCTAAAGAAACAAAAACTCCAAGGTTCTGCATTCACAGAACACATTTCCTGCATTAGGACATAATGAAAATAGACCTGACAACAATTTTCACTAAGACATTGACTGTTTCCATTAAAGTCTACTGAATTATTGCTTAAAATGAGCACTGGATTGTCATTTTCTGAACCATATACAGTCAATGTTTTTATTAAAAATGGAAATTACAGAAACAAACCAAACCAAAAAGTTGTTTAATGTAGCACATTTAAGTGGAAGAGAAGTGTGGTAGAACCAATAGCTCAAATTAGCATAAGAGTTGGAAAACACTGACACACAGAATCACACACTCAGTTAGAAAGCCAGCCCGGTCAGAAACAACCTGAAATCTAAAGCAATGCTGAATATACTTAAAAACTAAAATGTGCATGCAGCACATTTGCCAAGTGGTGTGAACTGGCAATTATTCCAAGATTAAGCCTTCCACCTGAAATAAACAAGCATTAAGCTGATAAGCCTGGCCCAACTGCCCAGCACTTTCCATAATGCTCACTCCAAAATTAGCCACTAAAGGAACTGTCTTCTTTCTGCCCTGAGTGAACTCACTACTGTGTCCCTATAAAACCTCCTTCCTATGTTTTCTGTTTTGCCTACCTTTACCCTACTCTCTCACACATCTCTTGGTTACCACACTTGATGTCTGAAGTAACTTGGATCTAGATGGATAGAAAACCCAGCTGCCAGGACATCTGTTCTTTCCCTCAACTCTGACCATATCTCCCATTCTTCCGTATCAAGTTTAATCTTCTCCTCTCCAGAGCCATGTCTAATTCTTCCAGTTCTATGTTACTAAACCAACAACCACTGGCCCAGTCCCCATGTGGCACTTTTGCTCCACCCAGCACTCTCTGCTTACTGCCCCTTTTAGCTCCTCCAAATCCCAGGACTCGCTCAACAGAGGACGTAGACTTTTAATAGGCTCATATCTATATCCACCAATTTTTTCCTGCCTCCCATACTGCATGAAAAACTCCAGCTACAACAGCTAAATGGCCAAGCCTCTTTAGCTTCTACATTCATTTCCACCTGTGCATTTCAAACTACTTGCTTACTACTTGCTGTTTGACCTTAGCCTACTGCAGTATGGGACTCTGTGCATTTACTGCTATACAAAGTGATTAGTAACATCACAACAGAAGCTTGCAAGACTATCAAGAGAGTTTAATAGGATTTTTCTTTTACAGCAACATTAGCCTTTGGCCCAGCAGTGAAGTGCTGTCTCCTTCTTATATTTCAGGTTATCAAAATCAACTTGTATCATTCATGAGAGAGATGATGCCTCATTTTCATTCTTTGTAATAAAAAAAAAGTCCACCTTCAACCAGAAGGACAAAATAAGACAAATATGACCACTATCAAGTCATAACTTTTACTTACCCATTCTTCATTGGAATGCTTGCATCTACTGATACTGCACTCTGCTGAGGTGGACAAATAGGAAACATCTATTGTTCCAAGGGACAAAGCTGTCTCATCCATGACACAGGAGTTGAAGTGAAGACCAGAAGCTGCACAAAATAACACACACACATATATACACATATACATACACAGATACACAGAAACACATATGCACACACAAAATTTCAGGGATAGCTATGCAGCAAAAAAATTTGCAAACCAGTGGGTTCTGAGGAAGTTTCACTGCATTCAAGAACCAGCATGATTTTAATACAATAAAAAAACCCAGCACATTTGATTTCCACAGAAAACAACACGCCAATCAGCCACCTGCATGTTTTTCTCTCTCTGCTCTTCTTCCTGTTACAGATCAGTATAGTCCCTCTATGTTTTCCCACTTTTCCTCACTGTGTGGTTTAAATCATTCAGCCACATGGATACACATTTCAGCAAGTTTCAAAACTTTAGTATCCTCTTGCACTCCACGACCTCACTCTTTCATAATTTGCTTCTCAAGGACAACTCTTATCTACAGATAATTTCACTAATGGTCTGTCCCAATCCCAAACTCACGGTGTATTTTATATGTCTGATCCAGCTGTAGTCAAACCAGTTTGCAAACTCCCTGGATAAAGGAGTGTTCTATATACAAGCACACTCCTAAATATGAACATTCTGCTGACTAAGTGACATTTACAGACTTCTGGGACTAAAAAGTAGTACAGAATTATAAACTTGCACTATTATTTTAAAAGAGAAGCTTTAGAGTCCATGCATGTAAACACAGTTAATAATCCTCCCTTGGGGAGAAAAAAAAAAAAGAAAATTAAATAGAAAACGAGGCAAAAGTATCAAAGCAATTTAGCATTATAGAGTACACCTGCAAAACACTACAAACTAACTGCTCTGTTACACAGAGTCAGTGAGACAGGGGATCCCGGCACATTCGTCTGGAGAAACTGTGAAGCGGCAATATCACCTCTTCCATCTGTCACCACACAGAAACTTGTACCGCAGCCAAGCTAGGAGCATTCAGGAACCAAAATGTTCCCATCTCAACATTTGCAAGAGCAAGGCCCAAAACGTCCGTTCAACATTTCGCCTTTCTTGCTGTCCTCCGCAATCAGGCACAAACCTGTACTGCGGTAGCTCTCGGTACAAACTGGAGTGTGAGCTGCTAGAGCCATGCACATACCTATCTTCACGCAGCCCAAGTTAGCCTTTCTTCTTTGCTGGCACTTAAGGCTTAATTTGTCTTTTTGTTTGTTTTGTTTTATTATTATTATTATCGGTGCTCAGGTAAATCAAACCCCCTAACAAATAGAACAAAAAGAGTCACCAGCTGTTAAAGAAAAAAAGCGTCTTCCTTGTACTCAAGGTGACCTTGGCTGCACCAGCACACACCGAAGATTAGCTCTTTTTCAGGAAAAAAAAAAAAAAAAAAGGTAACGAAATGCTGCTCGAGCACCAGAAACTTCGCACATACCTCTGACAAAACCTGCCCTGCCGAGTGCCAAGCTCTCCGCCGCGGCGCTTACGCTGTTACCGGCTGCAGCACGCCGGCATCCTCATGGGCTCGCCACAGCTCGGGGATCCCTCACGCTCACAGGATCTGCTATAAATAATAGGGCTGAGCGCCGGTATCGGCTGCGGAGGCTCCACGGGCTGGGCCGTCCCCCTCCGTGCGCCCCGGCAGCAGCGAGGGGCGGGGGCGACCGCAAAGCAGCCGCTGGCACCGGTCCCCGCAAGGCCCAGCCCCCAAACCCGGGGGCTTTCCGCGCCCACCTGCCCCGTTCCTCGGCCCCGGGGCGGCAGCGCCGCCGCTTCCATCCACCACCCCGCTCCCTCGTCAGTGGGCACCGCGAACACGCNCCCCGGCCGCCGTGCCGCCCCATACCTGCCCCGCTGCGGCCGCTGGGCCCTGCCCGTCCGCAGAGCCGCGCAGCGGCGCCGGGCCTGACGCGACTTCCTGAGCGCCCGTCGCCATGGCGTGGGCCAGCGGCCTCCTGCTCAGCCCCGCGGCTACCTGCCCCTCGCCGAGACCCGGCAGCTGCAGGCCAGGGGCCTCACCGCAGCCCTCTCGCTCCTTGCCGACGCCGTTACAGCCCCGCGCACCCGCAGTGGTGCTCGGCGCCAGCGCCGCCCTGAGCGGCTCCGTCTGGCCCAGCTCCGAACCGCAGCGCAGCACAGCCTGTCCCCTACGGTGCCGGTGTCAGCGGCTGCAGCCACCGCAGATGCAGGGGCATCGTTAAACTGCCGTATCCAGCACGAAACTGCACCCCCCGCCCTCTCCTCCCATCGAGTGAAGTAAATAACGATTGTTTTTACTCTCGGAGCTGCTAAAAACACCGGGAAAGCGATTTTAAGCCGCGTTTACGTGATGTACAGTGGCCGAGTTAGGAGTTAGTGGCTACTGAAAGAAGACTCGCAGAAAATTCGGGACGGGTATCGATCTGCCTGCTTGGCCTTGCCGCAGTGCCAGTTTGCCTTTTACTGAGTCCAAAAGTAAATGTTGATTGAGACTGCTGCGTATAAACAAACATGGGCTGAGAGTATCTTTTGGCTTTGGCAGTCATGCGCTATTTAAAGATGCTCTCGGGTAGCTTGAGTTGCAGACCTCTGGAAAAGCTCACACCTACATTACTTCTTTGACTGTCCCAACTCTTCACAGTTACTGGAAACAGTGCAACACAGACATAAAGTGATTTTTAAAAATACGACACGTCGTTTTATGCTGATGCAACTATTTTGCTGTAAAATTTAAGTAATCCAAGGAGGTATTCTCCAAGAGGTCTCACTTCCAGATGTCATTTTGAGTTTATTACAGATGACAGTTGTTAAGCAATGACTGCCGAGTGCTCTACACAGGTAAAAGAAGGTACTTAAGATCTGATAGACTATACCCAAACTGATAATCAGAATCATAGAATTCCTCAAGGATCATCCAGTTCCAAAAGATCGTTTAGTTCCAACCCCCCTGCCATGCCCAGGGACACCCTGCCCTAGATCAGGCTGCCCACAGCCTCATCCAGCCTGGCTGCAAACACCTCCAGGGATGGGGCCCCAAACACCTCCCTGGGCAACCCATTCCAGGCTCTCACCACTCTCATGCTGAACAACTTCCTCCTCACATCCAATCTGAATCTCCCCATCTCCAGCTTTGCTCCATTCCCCCTAGTCCTGTCACTACCTGAGAGCCTGAAAAGTCTGCCCCAGCTTTTCTGCAGGCCCCTTTCAGATACTGGAAGGCCACAATAAGGTCACCTGGGAGCCTCCTCTTCTCCAGACTGAACAGCCCTGACTCTTTCAGTCTTTCACCTCATAGCAGAGGCGATGCAGCCCTCTGATCATCCTCATGGCCCTTCTCTGGACACGCTCCAGCATGTCCACATCCCTCTTGTAATAGGGGCTCCAGACTGGATGCAGTACTCCAGGTGGGGTCTCACCAGGGCAGAGTAGAGGGGTGATATAATAAATGCATATGTGATTTACTCTGCTTCCCACCACCCAGTGTCATCCTGGGGACTAGCACTGGGGTATCAGAGTTGATGTTTTACAAAGAGTATTCTGCAGTGTATGGGTCAGAAGGTCTTTTTAATCTGAATTTTCTTCTTTTGTTTAAGGAAAGATACTCCTGATTTTGTTGCAAGGTGGACTTTGGACCATAAGACATCTGCTCTTTAAGTTAAAAAAAAAAAAGTAAAATGCAATTTAGCAAAATGCCCAACTCAAAAAGTTTGTATTACTAATATACAGTGCAGCATTTGTGTATAGCAAAGGACATTTTCTAGAGCATCATATTGTGTATGGAAATACTGCAGNCAGGGAGGGAGCAGACACAACTTCCCTGGGCAACCTGTTCCAGTGCAATCTCCACACACTAAAATTTTCTATCAGATCATTTCAAATTCCATGAGCAGTTCTGTGTGTCAGCTCTAGTGGAGTAAGAGTTGGTTGAAATAGTGCCAAACACCCACTCTCAAGTTTTGCTCTCAAAAACCAAACATAGCTGGAATCTCTGGTCCGTTCTGAAATACAAGCTCATAACTGTCCAGCTTAAGAGCAAGTCTTTTCACTTTGTATCATATTTTCTTGGAACTGATTTTGCTGAAGGTCAGACTGTACAGGAAGGGGCAGATTCTGCTTTCATCTGAGTCTAGAGCAGCTAAGTGGATTTGTAGCTGCTTGGCTAATCAGAGCCTAGCCCTGAGGCCATCTATATGGAAAGAAAAAAAACATAAGGATTTCAGTGCCAGAGTGGCAGGGCTGCTGTCAGATTTCTGTGATCTCAGTTATTACATCCTCATCTCAGCTTCACTTGCAATAATGAGCATCCCACTGACTCGGGGGAGTTGTGGATGCCAGAGGAGGAGACTTCTGCCTCGGATCCTCTGGCCCAGCAGTCAGAAAGGCCACATCCCACAACCAGGATTGCACAGAGTTTGTTCTAGATGCATCAGAGGCATTGGAAGGAGAAACTCTGAACTCCATTCAGAAAAGTGAAATCCAGTGTTTCATCATATGTCTTTGCAACCCTGTTTGCATAACAGGTAGATCGCAGAAGCAATCAAAGTCCCAATATAATGTTGCAGCCCACATCCTGATCATTGATTCCAGTCTATGTAAGACTGGGTTCAATGGGGGAAGCCAGAGCTGTGACTCAAGAGGCAAAATTACCTTAGAATTCACATTGAAGATGATTCAACATCTGTAGAAGATGAACTGTAGTATGTTCAGAATCTAATACAAAACTTTTGGCTTGTATTTTTTCATTGCATGCTATTACACTGGTATGTTTTTTCAAGTTGCAAAATAGTAGTTTCTGTGGCAGAACTAATAAAGAAATCAGAATTTAAAAGGAAAAAAAAAATTGCTTCTGGTATGATTGTAAAGCAGTTTCTCCTTCTTTCTAACCTCAGAAAATTCCTGTGTTTTTCGAAAACAATACAACAGAAATGTCAGTGAATAGTTCTATCTAGAGTCTAAGAAAATGCATGAATGTAAAGCAATTAAAATTCTTCCTTAGTGTTGTCTAATGTTTCCAACGCCCCACTGCACTTGTATTGTTACTTGGGAATGTCTTAGCAGGTACTTTACAGGATCACAGCATCACAGCATGTTAAGTTTTGGAAGGGACCCAAATTGATCCTCGAGTCTAACCCCCCTGCCGAAGCAGGACCATCAGACTAGCTCAGGTCACAGAGGAACACATCCAGATGGGCCTTGAAAGTCTCCAAAGAGACTTCACAGCCTCTCTGGGGACCCTGTTCCAGTTCTCTGGGACCCTTACAGTAAAGAAGTTCCCCCTTGTGTTGAGTTGGAACCTCCTGTGCTGCAGCTTATATCCATTGCTCCTTGTCCTATCACAGAGAGCAAGTGAACTGAGTCTGTCGTCCTGCTCCTGACCCCCAGCCCTCAGATATTTAAAAACATTGATTAAGTCCCCTCTCAGTCTTCTCTTCTCCAGACTAAAAAACCCCAGGTCCCTCAGCCTCTCCTCATTAGGCAGTGCTCCAATCCCTTATTCATCCTTGTAGCCCTCGGTAGGACTCTCTTGTGCAGACCCCTGTCCCTCTTAAACTGAGGAGCCCAAAACTGAACACTAGAAAGGACCATAGATACTGCTTGCACACAACTACCTTCTCTAGGTATGGAATTGCTTTGTTTTTTTTCTTGCGTGCATAAAAATAGGGGATTAATGGTGCAGTCAGGTTCAGTGTGCTGAAAGAAACTCAGAGCAAACCCTCAGCCGCTGATTGCAAAGTAAGTTTCTCTGCTTTGCTTCCCTCTATAGAAGATGAACTGTAGTATGTTCAGAATCTAATACAGATCTTTTGGCAGGTATTTTTTTCATTGCATGCTATTGCACTGTTTTTTCAAGTTGCAAAATAGTAATTTCTGTGGCACAACTAATAAATTGGAATTTTAAAGGGAAAAAAATATTGCTTCTGGTATGATTGTAAAGCAGTTTCTCATTTTTTCTAACCTTAGAAAATTCCTGGTGTCTTACAAAATAAATCCAACAATCATTTTGTCACTCATCTGAAAAGGACACAGAATTAGTCCAATGGCAACTGCATCTCAGTCAGATCTTTTTGCAGGATACACTGGTAGAAATCCAGAGACTTAGTGGTATAATCTCACTTCAGTGTTGAGAGCTTAATGGTGGTGTTGTGTTGCCATGGAGTCAAGCGAACAGGAAAATTTTTGGAATGCACGAAAGGAACAGACTTTCTGATCTGCATGTGCTCCAAAAGTTTCAAGCACCACTGTGTCTCACTTCCAGAAAACAGAGACTCTGTCCCTCTTCCACTGAAGCCAACAGGACGCTTGCCATTGATCTCGGTAGGAGCAGAAGCATGCCTAAATTTTGCAATCCATCTTTTTAAACTTCTTAAACTGAGGTGTTTACTGTGCCAGTGAGTCCGGGGAGGTAATTTGCATATGATGGCAACTCAGCAGAGCCCTGGCTTTCTGTGAATAAGCTTCTGACCACACCATGCATAGCAGCCTGCAGATGAGAAAGAGCTGGCAGGACTCTTTTGTTTAAAAATAATCATTAGTCCCTCTTACGTTAAAATTCCTCCTGAAGCTTCCAACAGAGCTCAACAAAGTACCTGTTTGCTAGACAACGCTGTAGGGAGGAGGCAGAAAGGACAAGGGGGATTTCTTTTTACATTGCCTCTGCGCTCCCAATTCTCTTCCAGCCATTCCCATGATGTCACTTTTAGTCATGGAGACATGTTTACAAGAGAGTGCACAGCATCCTCTTTGTAAAAGAAACTTTCATCCCAAGGAGTGCTGTAAGTTATGGAACCCAAAATCGCATGAGGAGGGAGTAAAGATGCAGACAAAGGTTCTTTGTTTGCAGTGACCGACCTCGACCTCACATGTCCATGAGCAATAATGAATATGCAATAATGAATATGCAATTTGGCCGCTGCAGAGCTCCATGTCAGCAGTGTTGCCTTTAGCATCCAATGTATTAAGAGCATCTAGGAGTGGCAAGTGGCCATGAAGTGGACTGATAAGATTGTACATAGAAATGGTTCAGGTATACCTTATATTCCTTTCAAGACAAATCTATTTCATCTTCTGTTTCATCTCCCTTATCTTGAGAACAAATGGAAAATTCACTGAAGGTAGGTACAGAGACTCAGTCTTATCTAATATAGCACATTGTGTTTCTCTAATTTCTTCCCATTGAAATATCATATTTATTACTATAATTTGGAAAAGATAAGGGCATTGCATAGCAAGCTGCTTCTAACCTTTCCCTTTAGCTTGTTGCATTAGTACAAAAAAAAGGCTTTTATTCTAACTGTAAGGCAGAACTGGGTTAAAACCAGTACAACTACTTTGCGCAATGGCAAATTTAGCACCATTTATCAAGCAATTACACACATACTTGTATTACTTACAAATCAGAAAGTCTCAGCTAGCCAAAGGAATTTGCCAGGATTTTAATTTAGGAACACAGACAGGCTGCCAGAATTTGGAACAAGATTCTCCCTTAGACCAGTCAGTCAGATCTTGAGCGATTCTCTCCCATAACAATGTGAGCTTCCTCTGCATAAGGGGTGCATCTTATAAGGGGGGGTCATTTCAGTTCTCTGCTTTGGTTTGGTGAGAGTATTTGCCAAACTGGCACTTTGTCTAAGAGATGATTATTCCTGGGGCCTACAGGAAGGCTGGGGAGGGACTGTTCACAAGGTCTTGTAATGACAGGACAAGGGGTAATGGGTTCAAACTGGTAGAGGGGAGATTTAAACAGGATGTTAGGAGAAAGTTCTTCACAGTGAGGATGACAAGACACTGGAACAGGTTGTCTGGGGAGGTTGTGGCTGCTCCCTCCCTGGAGATGTTCAAGACCAGACTGGATGAGGTCTTGAGCGTCCTGATCTAATAGGAGGTGTCCCTGCCTATGGCGGGGGGTTGGAACTGGATGATCTTTGAGGTCTCTTCCAACCTAAACCATTCTATGAGTCTATGATTATTGGGAAAAATAACAGCAGTGAAACAACTGCTTTACTGTATATAGGCTCTCAATACTATTGGATACCTCCAATAGGGATCAACTACACAAGTTTAACATTCACAAGTCATAGAATCATAGAATGGTTTAGGTTGGAAGGAACCTCAAAGATCATCCAGTTCCAACCTCCCTGTGCCATAGGCAGGGACAGCTCCCACGAGAACAGGTCGCTCAAGGCCTCATCCAACCTGGCCTTGAACACCTCCAGGGAAGAAGCATCCACAACCTCCCTGGGCAACCTGTGCCAGTGTTTCACCACTCTCACTGTAAAGAACTTCTTCCTCATATCTGGTTTAAACCTCCCCTCTTCGAGTTTAAGCCCATTACTCCTCATCCTGTCATTATAAGACCTTGTAAGCAGTCCCTCCTCAGCCTTCCTTTAGGCCCCGTTTCAGATACTGGAAGGCTACTATAAGGTATCCTCAAAGAACAACTCAGGCCTCTGCAGGTTATTCAATAAAACAAGAAGCAAACTAAATTGTTCCATTCTCTAATAGCTGCATGGACTGAAAATGTAATTGTATGTCATTGAAAACATGTGGGCTATTACAGCAAAATCCCACTGCAAATGACTTTGACTAACATGGCTGTTGCGCACTGGGGTACTGACAGTTTGTGTCTTGTTCCTGTGTCTGCTACGTGCACAGTTACATGGTGCAGAAAAGTTGCTTCACTCTCTGATTCTATTTTTGTTTCTAGGGAACTGATCTTTCCAGATTTCTGTAGGCCCCTTTCAAATACTGGAAGACTACTACAAGGTCTCTTCTCCAGGCTGAAAAGCCCCAACTTTCTCAGCCTGTCCTCGTAGCAGAACTGCTCCAGCCCTCTGAGCATCTTCGTGGCTCTCCTCTGGACTCGCTGCAGCAGTTCCTTGTCCTTCTTGTATTGGGGACTCCAGAACTGTGCACAGTACTCCAGGTGGGGTCTGATGAACACAGAGTAAGGTGGGAGAATCCCCTCCCTTGCCCTGCTGGTCACACTTGTCTTGCTGCAGCCCAGCACCCAGTTGCTGTCTGGGCTGCATGCACACACTGCCTGCTCATGGGCCCTGATAAGATGTACCCAAGGGTGCTGAGAACTGGCTGATGTGAGCACTCTACTCTCCATCATTTTTGCCAAATCGTGGCAGACAGGAGAGGTGCCTGAGGACTGGAGGAGAGCCAATGTCACTCCAGTCTTCGAAAAAGGCAAGAAAGAGGTTATCAGGAGTAGTCAGCATGGATTTCCCAAGGGGAACTCATGCCTGACTAACCTGATAGCATTCTATGAGGACATAACTGAATGGGTAGATTCATGGAGACCAGCGGATGTAGTCTACCTTGACCTTAGCAAGGCCTTTGACACCATCTCCCTGACATCCTAGTGAGCAAGCTCAGGAAGTGTGGGATGGAAGAGTAGACAGTGAGGTGGATTTTAGGAACTGGTTATAAAATAGAGTCCAAAGAGTGGTGATCAATGGTGCCAGGTCCAGCTGGAAAGCTATAACTAGTGGAGTCCCCCAGGCATCAGTGCTGTTCAACATCTTCATCAATGACAATGCTGTGGGGACAGACAGACAGACAGTGTCTGCTCAGCAAGTTTGCTGATGAGACCAAACTGGGAGGCTTGGCTGATCCAGCTGAAGGCTGTGTGTGGCCATCCAGCAAGACCTGGACAGACTGGAGAGCTGGGCACAGAGGAACCAAATGAGGTTCAGCAAGGACAAGTGCAGAGTCTTGCACCTGGGGAGGAATAATAAACTGAACCAGTACAGGTTGAGAAGTGATCTGCTGGAGAGCAGCCCTGTGGAGAGGGACATGAGATAACACCCATGGGACAGCAATGTGCCCTTGTGGCCAAGAGGGCCAATGAGAGCCTGGGGTGTATTAAGAAGCGTGTGTCCAGCAGATCAAGGGAGGTTCTCCTTATCCTCTACTCTGCCCTGGTGAGACCCCCATCTTGAGTACTGCGTTCAGTTTTGAGCTCCCCAGTTTAAGAGGGACAGGGATCTGCCGGAGAAGGTCCAGTGGAGGGCTATGAGAATGATTAGAGGACCTGGAGCACTGCCTGATGAGGAGAGGCTGAGGGACATGGTGCTTTTTAGTCTGGAAAATAGAAGACTGAGTGGGAATTTTATCAATGTTTATAAATATCTGAGGGTTGGGGGTCAGGAACAGCGGAACAGGCTCTGCTCACTTGCTCCCAGTGATAGGACAAGGAGCAGTGGATATAAGCTGCAGCACAAGAAGTTCCACCTCAACACAAAGGGGAACTTCTTTACTGTAAGGGTCCCAGAGAACTGGAACAGGCTCCCCAGGGAGGTTGTGGAGTCTCCTTCTTCTTCATGGCCCATCTGGATGCGTTCCTCTGTGACCTGAGTTAGATTGTATGGTCCTGCACTGGCAGGGCTGTTGGACTCAATGTTCTCTTTGGGTCCTTCCAAGCCCTGACATCCTGGGATCCTGTGAAAAGTATTATCCATCTGTAAATCATTAAAAATCAGTATGTATAGGGGACTCTGCTTATATAAAGGATAAATCCAGCTGTGTGCTTGCAGGTATTTCAGGATTCATTAGCAGCTTTTCTTTTATGTCACACTCAATGAACATGTGGTCAACTGCCCCACAGGAGACAGACAGAAGATAATTTTCTTCTCACATAGAAACATGAGAGCAGAGCTGTGTTCTGTCCCTCCACAGAAACAATCAAGGGATATGAAGAAATCAGAGACCTATGAGCAGTAAGGAGCATTTTGACAAAATGGCATATTACAAATAAGAAATCACAGTCTCACCAAACTTGCTGTGACTCATCCATCAGGGACATCAAATTGTTCTAGAGTAACACAACCCCTAATTATTATGAGATGTTAGGCAAGTCTTCCATCAGTATCTCAAAAGGAAAAGGCAGTTTTCACTGCTCAGGTTTGCTCTGCTGTGCAGTTGTTGGTTTTAGAAGAGCTCTTTATATATTACAGTTCCCAGCACTGTAGGTATTGGAAGTTGGGATCACATACAGCTCTTCTCAGCCATTGGTGCACAAGAGTTGTTGCAACAGATTATATGACCCAGGTGTTGAATTCCATTTTGACCCACCCCCTTCCCTCCATTACAGATAAATGGGACTGAAAGAGTCTGAGTGCTTTTGATTTGGAAGGTGTATGACCTGTACCTTGGGAATCTTCTCAGAATTTGGGGATGTCTTTTGCAAACACCGTGGGAGGGTTCACAGAGTGTCACAACATCTATTCTGATGTAATAATCCTGATGGATACAGCCATATAGTTCAATGAAGGCTTTACAATCCCAGTATTATCCAATATCCTGTTGGATTATCTCTTCTGTAGATCAGCAGAGATCTCCAAAGAGCAACACATCCTGCCCCAGCTTATCCAGGGAAACACCCATTGCCGCTTGCCCTGTCATTGGGCATCACCAAGCAGAGCCTGGCTCCATCATCTTGGCATTCATCCTTTACATGTTTATAAACATTGATGAGGCTACCTCTCAGTCTCGTCCAAGCTGCAGAGCCCCAGCTCCATCAGTCTCTCCTCATAAGAGAGATGTTTCACTCTCTTAATCATCTAGCCTGGAGAAGAGAAGGCTCAGTGATGACCTCATTGCTGTCTACAACTACCTAAAAGAGAGGTTGTAGCCAGGTGGGGTTGGTCTCTTCTCCCAGGCAACCAGCAACAGAATGAGGGGACACAGTCTCAAGTTGTGCCAAGGGAGGTATAGGCTGGATGGTAGGAAGAAGTTCTTCCCAGAGAGAGTGATTGGCATTGGAATGGGCTGCCCAGGGAGGTGGTGGAGTCACCATCCCTGGAGGTGTTCAAGAAAAGCCTGGATAGGGCACTTAGTGCCATTGGCTAGGGCTGGGTGCTAGGTTGGACTGGATGATCTTGGAGGTGTATTCCAAACTGGCTTATTCTATTCTATTCTATTCTATTCTATTCTATTCTATTCTATTCTATTCTAAAATGGATTTGCTGGTTTAGGTTTTGCAAAAAAAACAAGCAGGAACTAAAACTCCCCAGAGACAACTAGAGTGATTTTTTTTTTCTGTCTGTCTCACTTAAAAAAATCCGAGGTCTCCAGGATTTAATTTATCATACATCTATATGGTTAACTTCATGCAACTGAAATTTTATGCATGAACACAAACAGTAAATTATAACTTTTGTTTCAATGTGACAAAATTAACTGAGAACTCAGGGCAGGGGATTGAGGAAGGGCAAATTTTTGCCTTTGGCCTTCTCTTTGTACTAATCTGACTACACCAATTGTTGCATTCCAATTCTGACATTCACATGTCATTGAGCAATTTTCCCACAGTGCACTTCTCAAACAAAAGCATTTTTTTTCCCACTCCCACCTATGCATCTCCTGGATCTGGGAAGTGCAGAAAAATACCCTTGTTCAAGTCCTAAGACCCAGCCAACAATGGTATCTCTGTGCTGGATTTCACAAACTGATTATCAGTGATCATTTGAGCAAAATGATACCAACTCACCTGGCAAAAGCAATACCTTTCAGTTACTAAATAACAGATACTCAACTCATATTGTAAAATCTTACTTAGTTTGTTATTTTTTTTAGCTAGTCGAATCATAACCTAATACATTCCCACCCACCTTTGTGAGTGCAGAAATATTTTAGTGTGTATAGCCAACTTTGTGCCTATTTTAGTGTGTATACCCTAAACTATTAAATTTCTTAATTATTGCAATATATTCACCTGGGATGGCATTTTTAACTATTTGAAGCATAACCTAATACATTCCCACTCACCTTTGAGAGGGCAGAAATATTTTAGTGTGTATAGCCTAAACTATTAAATTGCTTAATTACTGCAGTACATTCACCTGGAATGGCAGAGGGCTTGAAAAGGATCACAGAATCACAGAACATTAGAGGCTGGAAGGGACATCAAAAGATCATCCAGTCCAACACCTCTCTCTCCCCCACTGGGGCAGGATCACCTAGAGCAGGTGACACAGGAAAGCATCCAGGTAAGTTTTTAATGTCTCCAGAGAAGGAGTACACAACCTCTCTGTGCAGCCTGTTTCAGTGTTTTGTCACCCTCACTGTGAAAAAAGTTTTTCCTTATGTTCACATGGAACTTTCTATGCTCCTGCTTGTACCCATTGCCCCTTGTCCTGTCATTTGGCATAGGAACATAGAATCATAGAATCAGTCAGGGTTGGAAGGGACCACAAGGATCATCTAGTTCCAACCCCACTGCCAGGGGCACAAACACCCTACCCTAGGTCAGGCTGCCCAGAGTCTCATCCAGTCTGCCCTTAAACACCTCCAGGGATGTGGCCCCAGCCACCTCCCTGGGCAACCCATTCCAGGCTCTCACCACTCTCTTGCTGAACAACTTCCTCCTCACATCCAATCTGAATCTCCCCACCTCCAGCTTTGCTCCATTCTCCCTAGTCCTGTCACTACCTGATAGCCTAAAAAGTCCCTCCCCAGCTTTTCTGCAGGCCCCCTTCAGATACTGGAAGGCCACAATAAGGTCACCTGGGAGCCTCCTCTTCTCCAAACTGAACAGCCCCAACTACTTCAGTCTGTCCTCATAGGAGAGATGCTCCAGCCCTCTGGTCATCCTCGTGGCACCTCTGAGCAGAGACTGGCTTCATACTCCTGACACTGCCCCGCACAAATTGATAAACATGAATGAGTCAAGTCTACCTCCTCTCTAAGCTAGAGAGACCCAGCTCAGAAGGGAAAGGCTTCAGCACTTTGAGGAACTGCCTTCAGCATCTTTCTGGAACTGTGCTGGACTCTTTCAGGCAGTTCCCTGAGGTCCTTCTTTTGATGAGGGGCCCAGAACTGGACACAATATTCCAGATATGGTCTCACCAGGGCAGAGCAGAGCAGGAGGAGAACCTCTCTCAATCTACTAATCACTTCCCTTCTAATACACCCCAGGATACCATTGGCCTTCTTGGCCACCAGGGCACATTGCTGGCTCATGGTCAAAATGAAGGATTTTCCCTTTTATGTGTTTCACACATAACCAACCATTGCTTGGGGAAAATGGGATGGGGCAAAGCATGACAGACTGGTTTCATAAAGCTGTTTGTGGGTTTAAGACTGAGTCACTCAGCAGCTCTTTCAGATTTTGAATAATGCAGGCTCATATATGCATTGTTTATTCTTACTGCACTTTCCCCTTTCATTCTCTCCATATGAGAGGTAAAGCAGCAATGATTTATGGAGGGTTCTTGCTCACCTAACTTTTACCTGCTGTGAAAGGTTAGACTGCACATTCCCTGGAAAGTACTCTGGGCTGTAGGACAGAGATTATTTTGAGCCAGGTCTTTTCGGGAAGAGGAGTGATGGATGCCTTTCATTAGGACCTAATCAGCTTAACCCGAGGTAGAAGAGATGGTTGTATCAGCTTTTGCCTTTGAAACGTCTGTCTTGCAGAGACATAAAGTAACAAAAAAACCCAAAACCCTAATTGAGCATTAAAAAAAATAGGCAAACAGGAGCACCTATCAGCATGGTTTATTAAAAGTGTCACAGCAGCTTAAGGAACATAAAATTGTCTTCAGTGGGTGATAGATTGAAAGACAAAATAACTGTGCCCTGGGCTGTGTCAAGAGCAGCGTGGCCAGCAGGGCAAGGGAGGAGATTCTCCTCCTTCAATCTGGTCTCCTCAGACCCCACCTGGAGTACTGTGTACAGTTCTGGAGCCCCCAACACAAGAAGGACATGGAACTATTTGAGCCAGTCCAGAGGAAGCAACGAAGATGATCAGAGGGCTGGAGCAGCTCTGCTATGAGGACAGGCTATGAGAGTTGGGGCTCTTCAGCTTGGAGAAGAGAAGGCTTCAAGGAGACCTTATAGTAGCCTTCCAATATCTGAAAGGAGCCTACAGGAAGGCTGGGTAGGGACTATTTACAAGGTATTGTTATGAAAGGCCAAGGGGTAATGAGTTTTAACTGGCAGAGGGGAGATTTAAACTGGATGTTAGGAAGAACTTCTTTCCAGCACAGGTTGCCCAGGGAGGTTGTGGCTGCTCCCTCCCTGAAGGTGTTCAAGGCTAGGCTGGATGAGTCCTTGAGCAACCCGTTCTAGTGGGAGGTGTCCCTGCCTATGGCAGTGGGTTGGAACTGGATGATCTGTGATAAGGAGCCTCCTAAAGGAACAGTGTCTTATTTCTTGTGAGGAGCTGGAAAAAAATACATATAGCTCACATTTCTGTGTTTTTGTGATTGAACTTCTTAATATTTGGTGTTATCATAGAATCATAGAAAGCTTTAGGTTGGAAGGGGCTTCAAAGATCATCCTTAAAGAGCAGAGTAAAGGGGGAGAATCCCCTCCCTTGCCCTGCTGGCCACACTGCTCTTGCTGCAGCCCAGCACACAGTTGCTGTCTGGGCTGCACTCACACTGCAGCCTCATGTTGAGCTTTCCATCAGCCCAGACCCCCAGGTCCTTTTCCTCAGGGCTGCTCTCAGCCATTCCCCACCCAGCCTGGATTTGTGGTTGGGACTGTGCTGAGCCAGGTGTAGGATCTTACACTTGGCATTGTTACGGATCAACTGCACCGCTTTGATTGTGTACAATGCAGAAATTAATGAGCAGGTAGCATATGCACAGCTTGCATATGCATTCAGGAGTCTGCTTTAGTGGTCAGAATATACTGGGCATGCATCTGATGCAGGGTCTTCCTGGCGAAAAAAAATTTCTTTCCTCTTTCTATCTGTGCTATTGCAGCATTTCCAAGATTGAACTGAGCTCCAGAACTCAAGCTGAGTGGTGTTTCCCCACCAGCTTTTTTTTTAAAGAGAACTTTGTGTGCATTTTAACGTATAAGATTTCTCCGATATGTTTTTTTTGTGCATACTTAGTATTTCTTATATGACACAAGTTTAGAATGTGCTAATTAAGTTCATTAATACATTTTTTAAAAATGTCTCTGGACATGCTGGAGCATGTCCAGAGAAGGGCCATGAGGATGATCAGAGTGCTGCAGCACTTCTCCTATGAGGACAGACTGAAAGAGTTGGGGCTGTTCAGTCTGGAGAAGAGGAGGCTCCCAGGTGACCTTACTGTGGCCTTCCAGTATCTGAAAGGGGCCTACAGAAAAGCTGGGGAGGGACTTTTTTAGCCTCTCAGGTAGTGACAGGACTAGGGGGAATGGAGCAAAGCTGAAGGTGGGGAGATTCAGATTGGATGTGAGGAGGAAGTTCTTCAGCATGAGAGTGGTGAGAGCCTGGAACAGGTTGCCCAGGAGGGTGGTTGGGGCCACTTCCCTGGAGGTGTTTAAGGCCAGGCTGGATGAGGCTGTGGGCAGCCTGACGTAGGGTAGGGTGTCCCTGGGCATGGCAGGGGTGTTGGAACTAGATGATCCTTGTGGTCCCTTCCAACCCTGACTGATTCTGTGATTCTATGAAACTCCAAAACACTTGGAAAGCACTGGCCAGACTGGAAACCAGAGTAGGTTCCTGTGCATTTAAGAGGCAATTTCAGGAATAGCCTTCCAAGAGGATTATGAGGCAAATACCAGCCTCCAGTCCAACCTTTGTCATGGGATCATCCTGACATTTCTGTCCAATCCTCATTCTGTTTCATCTCCTCTGGTAGATCATTAGTATGTATAGACCAGGAGGTACCATCAGCAGTCCTAAGTATGATGCAATATGGAGCAAAATTTCATAGTCTGTTTACACTAGGAACACTTGTTGCTAAAAATGGCTTAGTTACTATATTTTAACTAATACTTCAAGCCCTAGCATCGATATGTTATCCATTCCTGATCGGCCCCCAAAAGTGAGAGCCAATAGATTTTGAAACCTGATTTATTTTCTAATCTAGACCTTGTTAAATCTCATAAAATCTGGGTCAGGCAGATTTGGAGAAAAATTCATCCATATTTCTGTACTTGCGAAATTTAGAAGCAGAATAATGCATAGTCAGGGAGTCTGAATGCCCTTTTGTGACTTTGTGGGCAGCAGCATGATCCACTGTCTCTGCTACTTTATCTGTTCCTTTGGTGAATCTGTAGAAGACAATTCCTGACCAGAGGTGTGACACATCTCATACTTGTGTGCTCAGTTGATACGTGGAATTGAATAAGGCTCCACACAAAGCAAGTGGACCACACCAGAAAGTATATGCTGATAGAGCACTCCAGCGCAGAAATGTCTTAAATCTAACTTGTCAGGTTTGCTGTGGTTTATAGGGATTTAAATTAATAATTAAGGAAAGTGTTAATTAGTGTCAGAGAAGAAAAGAGGTAAGCTTTATTATAGCTAAGAACATTTCATATTGTCTATAAACCCTCTGATTTAGATGCAAATACTTGCTTCAGGTTTTGCTAAATTAAGATTCCTTTCCCCATCTCGGTTCTCTTTAGTTTCTTTGGTTCTAGGCTATGGTCCATACTTAGTCCAACATCCAAGACATCTCTAGCTGCTGTTTCCTTAGTACAGATCCTGATTTAGCCTAACTAAAATTAGATTAAATATGAGGAAAAGGGCTAACATAGTAAATGCATAAATTAATAAATAAGTAAATAAATAAATAGCCTTGTGAATGTTGACTATGTCTTCTGATGTCTTCTTTGTCTACATGTTATAGTGTTTTGGCTGGTGTAGCTTGATGCACTGGGGCTAAAATCATGGCATGTCAAAAGACAGTGATAGAAGTCCCACAAAAATGCCAGTCAGGACAGGAAAGCTGCATCACACTGGTATATGGTAACAATATCACAAAGCATACATACTGCATAACAGAGCAACAACTACCTGCTTTCTGAGACCTCTTTGAACTTAATGGAGGAAGTGCTTCACCTGAGGAGGAAGTTCTTCACCATGAGAGTGGTGAGGCCCTGGAACGGGTTGCCCAGGGGGGTGGTTGGGGTCACTTTCCTGGAGGTGTTTAAGGCAAGGCTGGATAAGGCTCAGTCCAGCCTAATCTAGGGTAGGGTGTCCCTGTGCATGATGATCCTTGTGGTCCCTTCCAACCCTGACTGATTCTATGATTCAGTGATTCTAATGCTGCACATTTCTGTATTAATCAAACATTTGATTTATGCAGGGAAGGTTTTAATTAATGCAGAAGTGGTTCAACTGAGAGTAACCTTTGAAACCAGGCTTACATGATCAGGTATGACATGTGCAGGATACCTCATGGAGCTGCAAGCCCTCCTTACGTAACAGGCATTAAGAAGCAGTTACACAACTTAATGCAAACACCACCGACCGATGGAAACCCATGGCACAGGCAGCAGCTTGAGTAATCATCAAAGCGGTGCCAGAAAGCAAATTGTACCTGCAGAAAGCCTTTTTCTTTCATGTTAAATAGGGTTCATGAGATGCTCTGCATTTAAGTTGCCGGTAGCATTTTAGTTGCCAGTAGCCTTAATACAGAGCCTGCCATGAAGTGGCTTTTTATTGTAAACTCTCTGTCCTCCAAAGCCTGTTAATGCAAACTTCCACTAATGCTGCCACAAAATGTGTGTGTGCGCAGTTCAACTCCTATCTTTACTGACTGCAATAATAAACTTTTGGTCTAAAACAAACAGGTCGTTAGCAAACAGATACTTCTTTGCACAGTGGTTACTTGAGCCTCTCTCCTCCTGCTTTTCACTCGCTCTTCACATGCTTGGAGTTTGATGTCTGAGCCTTCATGGTGCCAGGGCCTTGCAGCTTTCTCATATTTAGTACAGGTGAAGCAGGTGAAGGACAAACTCTGTTTCTCTGCACGCGAAGTTTATTAGTGTCCCTTAATTACAACTGTTCATTTAGGCAATACCTTTATGTTGGGTATTAATTTAGGCCACGGGGGCATGTCTAAATTTAAGCAGCCATGCCCATGGATAGGTACCTGCTAAATTCAATAAATGCTACCCAAATATCTTTGTACTACCTTCAGCAGATTTTGTTTTGTTTTGGTTTGGTTTTTTTTTAATTGATGTAATTTTTTCATAGAATCATAGAATGGTTTAGGTTGGAAGAGACCTCAAAGATCATCCAGTTCCAAACCCCCAACGTAGGCAGGGACATCTCCCACTAGATCAGGTCGCTCAAGACCTCATCCAGCCTGGCTCTGAACACATCCAGGGAGGGAGCAGCCACAACCTCCCTGGGCAACCTGTGCCAGCATCTTGCACCCTCACCGTGCAGAACTTCCTCCCAACATCCCATTTAAATCTCCCCTCTGCCAGTTTGAACCCATTACCCTTCATCCTGTCATTACAAGACTCTGTGAATAGTCCCTCTCCAGCCTTCCTGTAGGCCCCCTTCAGATACTGGAAGGTTACTTTAATGTCTCCTCGAAGCCTTCTCTTCTCCAGGTTGAAAAGCCCCGACTCTCTCAGCCTGTCCTCATAGCAGAGCTGCTGCAGCCCTCTGATCATCTTTGTGACCCTCCTCTGGACTCTCTCCAACAGTTCCATGTCCTTCTTGTGCTGGGGCTCCAGAACTGCACACAGTACTCCAGGTGGGGTCTGATGAGAGCAGAGCAAAAGGGCAGAATCCCCTCCCTTGCCCTGCTGCCCACACTGCTCTTAATGCAGCCCAGGACACAGTTGCTGTCTGGGCTGCATGTGCATGCTTCAGGCTCATGTTGAGCTTCTCATCCACCCACACCCCCAGGTCCTTTTCCTCAGGGCTGCTCTCAGCCACTCGCCACCCAGACTGGATTTGTGTTTGGGATTGCAGCGACCCAGGTGCAGGACCTTACACTTGGCCTTGTTGAATTTTATGAGGTTGGCCTGGGCCCACCTCTCCAGCCTGTCCAGGTCCCTCTGGATGGATCCCTGCCCTCTAGCAAGTCAACTGTGCCACACGGCTTGGGGTTATCTGCAAACTTGCTGAGGGTGCACTGATTCCTCTGTCCATGTCACTGACAAAGATGTTAAACAGCACTGGGCCCAGCACTGACCCCTGAGAGATGCCACTTGTCACTGGTCTCCAGGTGGACGATTTTGGCAAATAAATTTCATTTTGTACAAAAGGAGCATTCCAAGACCATTTTTAGATACTTCATATTGCAGAAGTTGAAGTGCTGTACAAACTATTTTATGGGTCAGGTTGTGGTCACTTTTACATCAGTAGAAATTGGGACGATGCCAGGTTTCTGCTAGTAAAACAAAGCAGAATTTTCTCCCTCAGCCACTATAGATGCATGGCAAAACGTAACTGTGTTCAGAAATACTTTTTGAAAGAGGTGTAGCTTATCACAATTTAACTACATTACACTTTTAGAAAACACTGCAAGTAAAACAAAGCAAACATTTCTCCTTCAGCCATTATAGACGACTCACATGCACGGCAAAACATAACTGTGTGCTCAGAAATACTTTTTGAAAGAGGTGTGGTTTATCACAGTTGAACTACATTACCTTTTCAGAAAACACTCAAGAATTTTAAACACCATCAGACAAAAATAGCAGCAAGGGAGGACTAGGGCACACTGAACTGGGCTGCATTCAGGGGGACAAGAGTGTTGAAAGAGGGGGAAGTTTGGGGTTTTATCTTTTTTTTGTCAAGGTCTGATAAGGATTNTCAGAAATACTTTTTGAAAGAGGTGTAGCTTATCACAATTTAATTACATAATATTCTTAGAAAACACTCACATTTACATCAGTAGAAATTGGGATGATTCCAGGTTTCTGCTAGTAAAACAAAGCAAACTTTTCTCCCTGAGCCATTATAAAAGACTCACATGCATGGCAAAATGTAACTGTGTGCTCAGAAATACTTTTTGAAAGAGGTGTAGCTTATCACAATTTAATTACATAATATTCTTAGAAAACACTCACATTTACATCAGTAGAAATTGGGATGATTCCAGGTTTCTGCTAGTAAAACAAAGCAAACTTTTCTCCCTGAGCCATTATAAAAGACTCACATGCATGGCAAAATGTAACTGTGTGCTCAGAAATACTTTTTGAAAGAGGTGTGGTTTATCACAGTTGAACTACATTACCTTTTCAGAAAACACTAAAGAATTTTAAACACCATCAGACAAAAATAGCAGCAAGGGAGGACTAGGGCACACTGAACTGGGCTGCATTCAGGGGGACAAGAGTGTTGAAAGAGGGGGAAGTTTGGGGTTTTATCTTTTTTTTGTCAAGGTCTGATAAGGATTTGCCCATCCAGCTTTACTTATAACCCACTAACCTAAGGAGGCATTTTATTGCCCTTGCTGACTCTCCTATTTTTAGGATTCCACTTCTCTAAATATAACCACTTGGAAATACTTCAGTACATTCATTCAGTCACTGAAAAGCCTGCCCAACAAAGCCCAAAGACCATGTTTATGAACCACCTGAAAACCTGACCCCTCCTGGTTTACCTTTCTCATTTTTTTCCCTCTCCTCTTTCAACACAAGGAAAAGACACCACTCTTTTGGGATTTTTTTTGGTTAAAACTTGCTAGTAACAATATATATCTCTCATCTGGGTGGCTTGCAGTGAGCAAGATGGGGGAAACAACTGGAAAATAAGTCAGCCTCAAAACCATCTTGCTGGTCCAGTCATAGAGTAGAAGGGTTGGAGGAATAACTGAGGGAGAAATGGGAGCTGTGCAAAGTGTCAGGGCCACAAAAAGACATGTATGTGGAGTTGTGCTCAAAGGGTCAAATAGAAAAGAATAGAATAGAATAGAATAGAATAGAATAGAATAGAATAGAATAGAATAGAATAGAATAGAATAGAATAGAATAGAATAGAATAGAATAGAATAGAATAGAATAGAATCAGCCATGTTGGAAGAGACTTCCAAGATCATCCAGTCCAACCTATCACCCAGCCCTATCCAATCAACTAGACCATGGCACTAAGTGCTCCATCCAGTCCTTTCTTGAACACTTCCAGGCACAGTGACTCCACCACCTCCCTGGGCAGCCCATTCCAATGCCAATCACTCTATGAAGAACTTCTTCCTAATATCCAGCCTATACCTCTCATAGCACAACTCAAGTGTGTATCCTATTGGTTCTGAGGAATAGCATTTTTTCCTGCTGAATGGATGATCTTGGAAGTCTCTTCCAACTTGGCCAACTTTGTACTATTCTATTCGATTGATTAAAAATAAATATAAGTTAAATCTGTAAGTTAAATATTTAAGTTAAACACAAGGGAGGGAGAGTTCCAGGACGAAAGCAGACTTTATGAAGAATCATAGAATCATCCAGGTTGGAAGAGACCTCCAAGATCATCCAGTCAAACCTATCACCCAGCCCTATCCAATCAACTAGACCATGGCTCTAAGTGCCCCATCCAGTCTTTTCTTGAACACCTTCAGGGACAGCGACTCCACCACCTCCCTGGGCAGCGCATTCCAACAGGAAAACAAGATCAATCATATTCACAAGGTCTTGTAATGACAGGACGAGGGGTAATGGGTTTAAACTGGCAGAGGGGAGATTTAAACTGGATGTTAGGAGGAAGTTCTTCACAGAGAGAGTGGTGAGACACTGGAATGGGTTGCCCAGGGAAATTGTGGCTGCTCCCTCCCTGGATGTGTTCAGAGCCAGGTTGGATGAGGCCTTGAGCAACCTCTTCTAGTGGGAGGTGTCCCTGCCTGCCTATGGTGGAGGGTTGGAAATGGATGAACTTTGAGGTTCCTTCCAACCTCAACCATTCTATGATTCTATGAATTTTCTCCTGGAAAATAATATCAAAATTAGTAAACATAATTAATATTTATATAACAATCACAGGAGCACATTTTCCATGTCCAAGCTGTTTTCCTCAATGTGATGTTTTGCTACAAGTTATACCCAATTCAGCCATGCTCAAAAATCTTGCATATGTATAGGTCAGGAATATATATATTTTTAGTTTTTTTTTTTCTCAATGAAATAGATGTCCAGAGTGGTTTGTACCCCCTGCAGTTTGGAAGCCACTGTGCTTTCCTTGCCTGCTAACTGGCAAACTGCCCTTCTATCTCTATACGTGTGGTGTAAACCTCTGCATTACCATTAAAGGATCTATTGAGTGCTGAAGAACCTGGGAAATCTGATGAAGCATTTATTTACTGTCTTCTCAATTATTTATATGCTCATCTCTTAACTTTTTTTTTAATGTGTCTTTCTACCGGTTATTCCAGAGTTGTCTGTCATCTACATCATCCTACTTGAACAAGAACATAGAATATTTCACAGAATCGTAGAATGGTTTAGGTTGGAAGGGACCTCGAAGATCATCTAGTTCCAATCCCCCCACCATAGGCAGGGGCACCTCCCACTAGAACATGAGGAGAAACTTCTTTATGGTGAGGGTGATGGAGCACTGGAAAAGGCTGCCCAAAATTATTATGGAGTCTCTTTCTCTGGAGACTTTCAAAACTCACCTGGATGCATTCCTGTGTGACCAGGCTGGATGAGGTCTTGAGTGACCTGATCTAGTGGGAGGTGTCCCAGCCTATGGCAGCGGGTTGGAACTGGATGATCTTTAAGGGCTCTTCCAACCTAAACCAACCTAAACCATTCTATGATTCTATGACCTACCCTAAGGGACCCTGCCTTGGCAGTGTGGTTGGACTCTATGATCTGTGGAAGTCCCTTCTAACATTCAATGACTCTGTGATTGTATTGTATAAGTAACAAATAAGAAACATAATTCCATAAACTTATTTTTAATTGTGCATTTCCCTTTCTCCATTAAAAACTAACAATAAAGGAACACATAAAAAGTTAACTGCAAAGCAGGAAATTATTGTGAAAGAAATTAACCTGCTCTGCTCAAGATCACTTTTCCCCCTGTAAGACTGCTGAGAAACATTTATTTCCCACCCACCCTCACTCTGCCTTAGTGAGGCCCCATCTGGAATATTGTGTCCAGTTCTGGGGCCCCCAGTTCAAGAAGGACAGGGAGCTCCTTAAGAGAGTCCAGCAAAGGGCCACAAAAATTATTAAGGAAGTTGATCATCTTCCTTATGAGGAGAGACTGATGGACCTGGGGCTTTTTCGCTTGGAGAGGAGGAGACTGAGAGGTGACCTGATTAATGTTTATAAATATGTAAGGGGTAAGTGGCAGGAGGATGGAGCCAGGCTCTGCTTGGTGATGCCCAATGACAGGACAAGGGGCAATGGGTAGAAGCTGAGGCGTAGGAGGCTCCGAGTGAACCTGAGGAAGACTTTATTCCCTGTGAGGGTGACAGAACACTGGAACAGGCTGACTAGAGATGTGAGGTCTCCCTCTCTGGAGATATTCAAGAACCATCTGAATGCATTCCTGTGTGACCTGGTATAGGTGATCCTATATGGATCAAAGCTGGAGGTGGGGAGATTCAGACTGGATGTGAGGAGGAAGTTCTTCACCATGACAATGGTGAGGCCCTGGAATGGGTTGCCGAGGAGGGTGGTTGGGGGCACTTCCCTGGAGGTGTTTAAAGCCAGGCTGGATGAGGCTCTGGCAAGCCTGATCTAGGGTAGGGTGTCCCTGGGCAAGGCAGAAGGATTGGAATTAGATGATCCTTGTGGTCCCTTCCAACCCTGACTGATTCTATGATTCTATGATCCTGCTCTGGCAGGAGGGGCTAGACCAGATGATCATTTGAGGTCCCTTCCAGCCCCTGACATTCTATGATTCTATGATTCCCTCTGCCTGCAAGTATCCTGAGCACAGTATGGGCACTTCCAAACGTATTTTCCTCTCATGCAAAAAAAACTACTGACAAAACAGGCAGCCTCTTACCACATCCAGCCAGTTCCACCAAATGTGTAGTCAAGAACAAGGACATAAATAAAACCTGCCTGGGTGAAATATGATTCATATTTAGAAGAGAGGTATCCAGGAGACACTCCAGGGATGACCTCTGTCCTCTGCTATTTTATCTGCCTTGCTAAAGCATTGCCACAGTTCCCATTCCTATGATGGCAGAGTTATGTAGGAGCACAGGCTATTCTTACAACACTCAAGTAGGGTGAGCAGATTACATGGGTTATCCCGGGTCAGAAGATTGAAACAGGACAGCTCATTGCACAAGCTTCGTGATGCTCTTGATCAGTAGAAGGTGTTTACAGACCACCTCTACCCAGATCAACATCTAACCCCATTCCCAAAGCATCCAACTGTTTCTCAGGTATTGATAAGCCAAAAAGCTCCACCTTGGAGGTTTTTATGGGATGTGAACCAGTGGCTGAAGTGAGTTGATCTTTGACAGAACACAGCAGCTTCCTTTGCACACCAAATGCTCTTCAGCTGTGCCTGTCAAGATAAATTGATTTTGTAACAAGACTGCTAAATTTCTATTTTAATCCACGAGGGCCAGAAGGGCAACGAAGATGCTCAGAGGGCTGGAGCAGTTCTGCTATGAGGACAGGCTGAGAGAGTTGGGGCTCTGCAGCCTCGAGAAGGCTTCGAGGACACCTTATAGTAGACTTCCAATATCTGAAAGGGGCCTACAGTAAGTCTGTAAAGGGACTATTTAACAAGGCCTTGTTATGACAAGATAAGGAGCAATGGGTTTAAACTGGCAGAGGCAGGATATAAATGGAATGTTAGGAGGAAGATCTTTGCAGTGAGGGTGGTGAGGCACTGGAACAGGTTGCCCATGGAGGTTGTGGCTGCTCCCTTCCTGGAGGTGTTCAAGGCCAAGTTGGATGAGACCTTGGGCGACCTGTTCTAGTGGGAGGTGTCCCTGCCTATGGCAGGGGGTTGGAACTGGATGATCTTTGAGGTCCCTTCCAACCTAACCCATTCCATGATTCTATGATTAATCAATGATTTTAATCACAGAGTAAGACTGTATTTCCACCATTTCCCATGTGGTTTTGAAACTGGGATCCTTTCTGTTAGATGGTGATGTCAATAACCTACTCGTGCCTTCAGGTTTTTAAAGTTAGACTATCAGAATAATCTTTAAAACAGCATTGTCCCTGAAATGGACTTGGAAGCCAAACATACCCCTAAATTCTATAAATATATTAGTATGTTAATTTACTGAAGGCATCAGTGAGATTTCTGTGTGGAACATTGGCGTGTTAGCATCTACTGTGAGTGATGTAAGGTCAGGCTGATGGCTGGATATCACCTGAACAGGTACTCCTTGCTGGCTGCACAGTGACACATTGTTGTGTGCCCCTTGCTCCACAAACTGCACAACATGGGGCAGCAGTGTGCCCTTGTGGCCAAGAAGGCCAATAGGATCCCAGGGTGTATTAAGAAGAGTGTGTCCAGCAGATCAAGGGAGGTTCTCCTCCCCCACTACTCTGCCCTGGTGAGACCCCATCTTGAATACTGTGTTCAGTTTTGGGCTCCTCAGTTTAAGAGGGACAGAGATCTGCTGGAGAGGGTCCAGCAGAGGGCTACAAGGATGATTGGAGGACCTGGAGGGCATGCCTTATGAGGAGGGGCTGAGAGACCTGGGACTTCTTAGTCTGGAGAAGACTAAGAGAGGATTTAATAAATGTTTATAAATATCTGACGGCTGGTCAGGAGGGTGGGGGACAGGATCTGCTCACTTGCTCCCTGTGATAGGACAAGGAGCAGCACAGGAGGTTCCACCTCAACACAAGGGGGAACTTTTTTACTGTAAGGGTCACAAAGCACTGGAACAGGCTCCCCAGAGAGGTTGTGAAGTTGCCTTGTCTGGAGACTTTCAAGGTCTGTCTGGATGTGTTCCTCTGTGATCTGTGCTAGATTGTATGGTCCTGCTATGGCAGGGGGGTTGGACTCGATGATCTCCTTGGATCCCTTCCAGCTGCCAACATCCTGTGATCCTGTGACCTGCTTTGCCACAAGTGGAGGAATAATGATCTTTATGACTCCCATATCATATCACAGAGTCAGAAAGTCTTAACATGTTTATAACTATTGTTATCTGTAAATTGGCAGCATACATACCAGTCTGCTGAGGTGTTGGGAAAGGTAATTAACCATTACTGGGAGATGTTCTTCAGACTGCTGAATGCTAAGTCCTGCAAGAGCAATCTATGGTCCACTGACACTTGGCTAACAGATACCCATCTCATCACCCCTCCAGCTCTTACAGCTTCCTGGAGCCTGGTAGTCAAAACAAATAAGCAAAGCTGAATTGCTCAGGCTTAGTAATGAGTTGGACAGCACTTGGCAATGAAAAGTAATGTGTTTACTATGTGGACATCTTCTCCCTTAAAACATCTAATATTCTAGCTTAATCTAAATATTTTTCATCTAGCACCATCCTTCTAACACAAGGCATCACTGTCTCTCCCATCATTTGGGAGTGGGTGACTTTTCAAAGTCCCTTCCAACCCAAACTGTTCTCTGATTCCATGATTTTACTGATGAGTTCATGCTCTGTAAGCTTAGTCAACAGTAATTTACTTTAGATTTCATTCTGAAATTATTAATTTTTTAGCCATTTTATTTTATAAACCAACTTCTACTCTTTTTTTTTTCCCCCTGGATTAAAAGTCACAAGGATATATCATAGATACCTTGATAAATTCTTGAGAGAAAACTTGTGACTGATAAGGGTACCAAGAGAAAGGCATGCAAGAAGAAAATATGAAATTCCAGATGCTGAAGACACTTTCTGCAGCAGCACCATTGCAGCAATGTGATGAAGGATATTTTCAGCATGCATTTAATAAATTTTAACTGCTGGTGGTAACAACTTGAGATTAATTAAAATCAGAAGGCTTGGTCTGGAGTTGATGGCCACAATGCATCCATTCATACGATTTTGGGAAGTCAGGGGCTCCACGTTTCATATCTTCATACTGAAATATCTTAGCTGTAGCCAATGTGAGCTTTAAGATTCATTTAATACATTAGCCTTAATATGGTATAGTCACATGTAAGAGCCAACCCATTCTAAGATGTTCTTAGCAGTTATCTTGCCCTAAAGGTGGTAGGATATTTTGCATGAAAGAATGGATGGCAAGTATTATATAAACTTAGTCTTTATGGAAACTTCTGTGCTTGTTCAGCTCTCATTTAAACTAAAAATAAAACAAATTTTGGCTCAATCTCTTGCTGCAATGTGATGATCTCAGTTCAGAAATACTGCACCACTGTCTTTTGGAGATGGAGGACAGGCCCACAGTTGAGTAGAATAGAATAGAATAGAATAGAATAGAATAGAATAGAATAGAATAGAATAGAATAGAATAGAATAGAATAGAATAGAATCATAGAATCAGTCAGGGTTGGAAGGGACCACAAGGATCCTCTAGTTCAAATCCCCCTGCCATGCCCAGGGACACCCTACCCTAGACCAGGCTGCCCACAGCCTCATGCAGCCTGGCCTTAAACACCTCCAGGGATGTGGCCCAAACCACCTCCATGGGCAACCCATTCCAGGGCCTCTCATGCTGAAGAAATTCCTCCTTACATCCAATCTGAATCTCCCCATCTCCAGCTTTGCTCCATTTCCCCTAGTCCTGTCACTACCTGATAGCCTAAAAGTCCCTCCCCAGATTTTTTGTAGTCCCCCTTTAGATACTGGAAGGCCACAATAAGGTCACCTGGGAGCCTCCTCTTCTCCAAACTGAGCAGCCTCAACTCTTTCAGTCTGTTCTCATAGGAGAGATGCTGCATAGAATAGAATAGAATAGAATAGAATAGAATAGAATAGAATAGAATAGAATAGAATAGAATAGAATAGAATAGAATAGAATAGAATAGAATAGAAT